>CM068313.1:61455890-61480890 GCA_034766995.1 Acanthacorydalis orientalis
TCTATCTGACCGCTCAAAATGAGATCGCTTTAATCAATACCACGTGTAGAAAGTGCAGCGTAAATAGAGGAATAATTTGCCGCGTAAAAAAATCGTGTAAGAAAAGTCCCGCGTAAATTGAGGGACGGGTGTGTATATATATATATATATATATATATATATATATATATATATATATATGTATATGTGTGTGTGTGTGTGTGTTCGCGCTTTTACTGTCGTCCGATTCGGCGGACCACAATTGTACGCGAATTAGGAAATACGTAATTGAACGGACAAACAACGAACTTTATTTTCTGTAAAAGTTACAAAAGGAATAACAAAACAAATATAAAAAGGTAGAAAATGTAAAAGAATGGATGCTGCAGTGGAGCACGGAGTCGTCACTGCAGTCCGAGGCGGTTCTTGTTGTACAGTCTTTCTGTCACTGACCGGTTACTGTTATAATCTATCGAGTCTCAATTGTTGCTGTTAATTGTATTTTGTTCAGCCAGTGATGCACCATTGTCGCCAGCCGAGCGCACGTGCTTGAGCGGTGCCAAGCACATGCCACATGGCGGTGCATCAAAGGCGGCTGATTGCTGATTGAAAGGAGGGTTTGGTGTACACTGGGCTCGAGATTACAAAAATCCCGAACAATATATATATATATATAATAATAATAATAATAATAATAATAATAATAGTAAATACGAGGTCAGACAATTAAGTAATGCGACCGATTTTTTTTCTCGGCCTGTGGTAACACTTCGAACCTGTAACTCCGCCACCGTAATAGCAGATCCCTACTCTCTCGATTGAGACCTTGACCATCCTCGTACGATCATTTCTTCGCCAGCTCTTTAGTGTTTTGTAACAACGCGCGAGTAGTGCATGTCACGAAGCCCACCGAATGAACATCGCTCAAGATTGTCTCGAGCAGGTTGAAAGTGATCCTACTCTTCTCGATCGAGTTATTACTGGTGATGAAAGTTGGTTCTTTCAATATGACCCCGAAACTAAACGACAAAGCCAACAGTGGCTGTCCCCTGGAGCACCAAGGCCAAAGAAGGCGAGAATGAGCAAGTCCAAAGTGAAAACCATGTTGATTTGCTTCTTCAACAGCAAAGGGGTGGTTCACAAAGAGTTCGTACCACGTGGACAAACCGTAAATCAAGTATTCTACCGCAATGTGCTCGAAAAATTACGAAAAAGGGTGCTCAGAGTGCGTCCAGAGATCGCGAAGACTTGGGTTCTGCATCTTGGGTTCGCAACGTTACCACAACCGCCCTATTCACCGGACATGTCACCCTGCGACTTTTTCCTATTCCCCCATATGAAAAAATTCGTCAAAGGTCGACATTTTGACTCCGTTGAAGATATCCAAGAATCTGTGACGAGGGTACTCGGAGAGGTCCCACAAGAAGTGTTCCAGAATTGTTACGAAAACTGGAAAACTCGCTGGAATAAGTGTATAGATGCGGGAGGGGACTACTTTGAAGGGGATCGCAGCGATGTACCTTAATTTTTAAATATACTCGATTTTTGAATTTTGTCGCATTACTTAATTGTCTGACCTCGTATAAAAGATATATGAAGATGAATTTCGTATTTTACGTGGAATTCATTATTTTAGAATAATTATAAACATGTGTTAAAATTAAACATTTCCGAATGGGAATGTACACCAGTGCTAATATTCAAATTACACGTATTCAAACCTTCCGCACAAATATCGCGCGGACAGTGCCCTCTAGCCCTGTCCCGCGGAGTTAACACCAAGCACCCCACTGTCAAACGTTTTCATCCCGAAAATTTTTAACCCATACCTTGTCATCTAGAGCAGTGTTTGTTAAAGTTTCCCTATGACAGAACATTTCACAAATCTTGAAATTTCAACGGGACATCTTGCTTATTTTGTAGGATAGGTAGATATAAATAATAAATAAAATGAATGAGAAGATCTAAGCGTTGAGAAAAATCAAACATTTATTCGCAAATGTTAATTATTTAAAACAGAACATATAAAAATAGTGAAATAAACTATCGTATATTTATTGTAAAATTGCGTTCTTAATGACTTAAATATCTGTGGGTCTTTGAATTAAAAATTCTTTTTATACTAGGCATAATATTAGAATGTTGATTTCTCATATCTCGTGTAGCGTCGAGTCTGTTCCTGAATTTTGATTTGGTTGCAGCATAATATGAGAATCCTACCTCGTGTAAATATGTCGCGTTGTAAAATGGAATAAAACAAAAATAGTTAATTTTGACACGCTGCGACATTTTTCTGTTAAATTTGTTCAGAAATCATTTCATAAAAGTCACTTGTATTTTCGTTTTAAATCAGAGTCACTAATTAAATCAATCAGATTTTCATAATCACTTTCTCCGAAGCCTGCTGGCTTAGCACTCACTGTAAATGGATTCCGAACCCAGGAATTATACTCACTGGATTTCGGGAAAATATTGCAAAATGGTTGATCGTAAGTCATTCTATTGTTCTAAAATTATGTCAGATACTACTTCATCGAATTCATCATTTATTTCGGCCGAAAACCTATGCAAGGTGGAAAAACAATATATAATTATTCTGTTTAACTGTGGAGATGGAGAATTGCAACCTTCTATCAAAAGATGCGATCGTATCTCTTGTATTAAAATTGTAATATTCTCTCCTCGTAATCATAAGTTAATTTCAGTGCACTTTGTAAAAATATCTGCCAGATACACAAGACTGTCGCAGCATTTAAAACCATTCCGCGCTCATATTCACTGTGACAGTTCTTCGCGGAACGCATATTCACTTTCCTCAGAATACCAGTGTTCCGCGAAACATAGTTTAAGAAACGCTGGTCTAGAGACTCTTCATCTATGCTATTCAATTTTGAGGGACTTAAAGGGACATACACACACACACACACACACACACACACACATATATATATATATACGTGCTTCATACATTTTTTTTTAAATTCGCATACAATAAAAAGCATACGGAAAATTAAATACATGATAACGTTTAATTTATGAAGTCTATTTTATTGTCATTGAAATAAGCTTGTTGTAAATGAAATTTAACAAAAAAATCGGTTTACCACAAAAATCAAATATTAATTTTATTATTGTATTTAGTAATCAAGTGCATATAATATTGAGTATAATCGCTGGTGTAGGTGCATCCTTCTTCAGTTCATTACGACCGACCGAAGGAGTTAGTCGAATCAGAACCACCCGCAACAATTCGAAAGCTTCACAAAAGTTAGGCGCTAGTCATCGAACGTTTCTGGACCACTTAAAACAACCAGGTGAGAAAAATGTATATGAATTTAAAGGTGATAAACCGGAATTATTTTTCTACCAACTTAACAACAAGAAAAATATTGGTCACAAAATTAACAGGTTCAGTAACGGATATACTTTGAGAAATTATCAGAACTAGAGTAAACTTCATTTAGCATATCCGGATTCAGATCGAAGAATTAAAACTAATAGACAAAACATCGGTTAAAAATTATAAAATCCGAAATATTTATAATTACAGAATTATTATTTTAATGCGTTAACAGAATATGACAAAAAACATGTTTGTTGTCATAGAGTATATCCTAATTTATATTTCTATAATGTATACATCCATATTTTCCTATTTTCATCGACATTAAAAATGTTTACTTGAAAAACGAAACATTAAAAAATGAACAGGATACACTGAGCCGTACCTTTTCTGATAATATTTGGCAAAGAGATCAAATAAAAAATTTAAATTTAAATACGTTTCCTGAATGTGATACTAATTATTAAGAAAATAATGAATAGTAAATTAGTTAATATCTATGTAAAAAAATGATCTTTTTTAATTATAGAAAATAATGTCTTCATTTTTAATCATGTATCGATTTTTACGATTGTGAAATTGAAAATATTTAATTTTACAGGCGCGTAAGAAGCGTTTAAAACATGAATTCCACACAAGCAACATCGTCGTCGCCATCGTCGGATCAGATAAGTCCACTGGAGGGGAACGACCAGATCCGAGACGTGAACAACTACACGGCAACGGGCGAAAAAAACAAGTCGCGCCTTGTCACTTATCACGATCACGTGATAATGCTGTATCTATGCAAGTTTATGACGAAGGAGAACTTCAAATTCAATCTCACGTGCGAAGTGGAAGAAGCGGGGAAATTCGACGACATTGTGATCTTCTACGAGCAAGACGATCGCATTTTGTGCAGAATGGTTCAGGTGAAAAGTAAGGACGACAGCTCTAAGAAATTAACGAAGAAAATGCTATTCGAAAAAAATAATCCTTTCGATTTGACCATGTATTTTCTATCGTACCTAGAGATCGTGTTCAAACATAAATTCGAGCAGAAATTCAATTGTGAAATTGAAGATCTTATTCTATACACGAACATCGACGTCGACGAAGAGTTAAAAAGAGATTTGGAGACGTACAAGGACGAATTACTCAAATTAAGAAGATGCTATCGTTTTAAAAACGAACAGTCTGAATTCGAGAAAAATTCAGCCGAAACGTTATTCAAATTCATGGAGGACGAAATCACAAAGAGAGAAAAAAAAATGAAAACAATAGAAGATAAACAAAATGAAAAGACGGCGACGAAACAAGATACCGCATATTATGAAGAAAACAAATACATAATGGATCTAAAGAGCCTTACACTGGACGACAGAAAAAAATGCATCGGCATATTTTTGAGAAAATTGAAATTGCACGTGAAACAACCAAGTAAAGACGAGCTGGCAATCTCGATTAAAGAGGAAATAAACAGATATTTGGAGAATAATGGTGTGAGGAATTCAAATCAGTCCGTTGTTGTTCGCACGCTTTTGTACAACAGAGTTTATACATTTCACAGTGATCCGAAGGTCACGGTACTGACGGATAAACAAATGGCGGGCTGGCTCGAAGAAGCGAGCAGATGCTCCATGACGAGGTTAGCATCGTTTCACGACATGAATATGAACCTGCTGACGACTCGAGGATATTCCGTTAAAGAAGAATCAGTCGAGCGACTGAAAACGACCATCGAATGCAGTAATAAAGAATTTCTAATTATCATAGCGAACGCTGGCACCGTCTTCGCTTCAATCAAATTGAGCGACATATTCAATGGTAAAAAATACAACCTGATCACGGAACGTCAATTTATCAGCATGTCAAGCGCAATCGAGAAAGATATCGATATTGAAAAAACGGAATACTTAATTATCACGTGCGAAGATGACATGACGACGGACCTTGCAGACAGCATCGAGGATTTGTTGGACAGAATTCACGACGAGTCAGAGAGCGTTTGCGTGGACTTGAAGAAAATAATTTTAGTTTCCAAGAGCGGTGAAAATTATTCGAATGACACGTGTGAAATAATAACTGACCGAACAGAATGGAATGATTTAGAGGAAGGCACTCGAAGGAGAATAGAAGACGAGAGGACGATTTGCCTGCGCGGTCGAGATGTGAAGCTGGCGGATTGCGAGATTTCGAATTTCTCGGATTTATTGTACGACGGAATTCTCAACGATGTTGTCGATTCTACGGTCACGCTCGGACAACCGATTGACTGCGATATTTCGAACTTTATCGAGAGACGAATCTCTCTACGGAACCGAATAAGAAAAGATATATTTAATGTCGATAGCAAGGACGATGTATTCATTATTTGTAACATAAACGAGGCCGAGTTTCTGAGACTAGGATCGTCAGCGAAATGTCAGCTTGTTTCTACCGATACAGCAAATTCACAAAACGTCTTTCTCGATCACTGTAACAAACAAAAACGTGGTAACGTCACTCTGTTGCGGCATGAAAACGACGAGTTCTTCTGTCAAGAAACTAAATCAATAGACAGATTATTACCGTACGTGAATGAAAATTCTCCACTGCCTATCGAACTACGTCGCCTAACCGCCATAGATAATAGAATAGTTTTGATCATAGCCGAACCGGGAATGGGAAAGAGTGATTTGCTTACCGTTTTGGCCTCGCGGATGACTGAAGAAACGCCGAACACACTCGTAATTAAAATAAACTTAAATAATTTCACAAAACAATTCAAGAAACTGCTACGAGAAAAACGAACTTTTACGGAACGAAACGAGGCCATCGACTTTATCGTGGGAACGCAGTTGTACAACAATACAGAAGGTTACAGGAACACGTTCGAGAGGAATTACTTCGAGCGGCACTTCAGTCAATCCGACGAGATTTTCATTTTATTGGACGGATTCGACGAAATCGCGCCACGCTACAGGGAAATCGTAATCGATCTCATCAAATTAATTAAGGACATCAGTGCTGTTCGATTGTGGGTGACGAGTAGACCGCAAGAGAAAAAGTACTTGGAAAAGGAACTGAACGTGTTGTCCTGTTCGCTCGTCAGATTCACGACCGAAGACCAAGGTAACTTTTTTCTAGCTTACTGGAAGAGGCACGGGGCGGACGACCGGAACGCACGTGTGAAGAAGTTCGTCGATCGTCTGATTAACGTGACGAGCAAGTCGCTCCGTGACGAAGATCAGCTCATGACGGGCATCCGTTGCAGTGCCGGATGCTCGGCGAAGCGTACCGAGAGAAGTTCGAGGAATATTTTAATTCTGAGCAAGACGACGTCGAAGCGTATCTGCCGGAATCGCTTTAATAGAATCCATTAAAATAGTTTTTATTGTATCGTATTGTATTATATAAAATTAATATGAATAAAAGTAATATTTAGATACATTTCTCTTTTTTATCGTCTTAAGCCTTTTCTTGATTCTTTATATAAGGATATTATAAATTAAATTTTGTATCGTCAATCACCGGCGACTGACTCGGCCTGAACGGAGAGTTCGTCGTCCGTTACCTGGTGACTGACACGGAGCTTAACGTGTTCATGACATAAAATCAATAATTTATGTCATATTTCACCTCACACAAACCAATAGTATGAACAAATGGACACTGCTGAAAGAAAACGACTTGGTATTAACGTCTCTGATTGCAGTATTAATCGGTGTAAATTATTTTTCTCCTTGTGCATATTGTGTGCATTATATATTTCATCCAGTTGTAAGAGTGTGTCAATTTGAATTAAATTTGAATAAGTCGTTCTAGCTACTGCATAATCCGCGGTGCACTGTTACACGACTAGCACCTAACTACATACTGCTGCGTTCTAAAAGACTGTCCTCTACTTAGGTATGTGACCTGTGGGATGATCCCGACGGAAATACGATCCTTCATGTTTAGTTTCTAAATGTTCTTATATTGTCTTGTGTGTAATAAATTAGTGTGCTTCAAGTGTGCGACTACTACACTATTTATTGCCACTCTGTCTGTCACATACATTTTTTCAAACACAGGGTGAGACACTTTCAATTGGTTTGTCTTAGAACTAACAATGTCGTAACATAATTGATAATCGAATGATGAGTCACATAAAAGCTTGCACTAAGCTAGATGAGAGTAACATTTTACAGAAGGACTAGGAATTTACTATTGAAGAATGATATGCTTTTATATCCATTTTGTATGCTCTCTTCTCCACAATGCTCTATGAATCAAATAATATTGTTCAAACACTTTACAAAAATAAAAGTATCAATTCTTAGCACTAAACGTAAATCTGTGAAGATTGCTTCTAATCGAAAACGCGTTCCTGATACTGTATCGTTTTACAATGAGACTAAGTTCGGAGTAGATGTAAATGACCAAATGGCCCGCAAGTATAGAGTAAAAGCAGGGTCACGTAGATGGCCCTCGCTGGTGTTTTATAATATTTTGGACTTGACAGCAGTCAATGCGTGGATTTTATACAGAGAAATTTGCGATGAAAATATAACTAGAAAATAGTTTTTTGTTTCAATTGTCCGTAGAACTCGCTAGTGAATACAGTACCGGCAGAAAGGAAGCCACTTCCCAAGAACACGAACGGAAATCAAGGGGTTGTACTCCGGAAAACTCCAAGAAAACTTCTTGTGAACGTAAATCTTTTGCCAAATTCGATTGTACGACAAAAATAGAGCGAATTATACCTGCAATGAATGCAACAAATATGTTTGTGGCAAGTGTTCATCTAAGATAACGTGTATTTGTAAAATATGTGCCTTATAGTTAATACTCATACATATATGTAAATATCTAATGTTTAATACTTCGAATGCAAATAGAAAATGTTTTGTTCGATTTTTTTTATCGAAAATTAACGAATCATTGCACTAAATATCGTTTTTTCTTAAATCATATTCTTTTATTTACATAAAATAAGCCAAAGGGCACAATGACTGACATGATTAAAAATCCGTCAATTTGACGGGTGTGGCAAAACTAGGTATATATTAAACGTTGTTAGTTCGAGTGTTAATTCGTACCATTGGCATGGATGGTTACATTTAACTTTCGTCGAACAATTGTGTTGCACGACGATTCGACTTGTCGTTACCGTGCACAAGGTAATTTAACTTCAAAAAGTATTTACACGTTATGTATTTTCAAATACTATCCTCCTTGAAATGTTTATGGTGCATTAAGTGAACGAAAGAATTGTAAAATTTGACCATAATGTCCGCACTGCGCCGCTCCTCGTAGTGGTAATAAATCTGTTATCTAAAATGTTATTCATCAACAATCCTGATGAGTAGTAAGACAGAACTGCGATTTATGTAGAGAATAATTTTAATATTCGTTATCTCTGATTATCTCATTATTTTCTAAAAATATATAGCGGTTAAGTATATTAGAGAGACAATTTGAATTTTCCGACGTGCAATACGCGCGTTGCATTTGTTAGATGACTGTGCTGAATAAATACAGTGGTTCGACAATGAGATCTGATTGTGGCGCGATTAATTCGTCGTCATTCAGTTCATTGTCAGTCGTCGATATACTTTTCCGTTAGAGTCATGACGGTTAATTGTTTTCACTGTAACATAGGACACAAAGTGTTCATAGAATACATATTTTATCTCAGCATAACACTGTTCATACTTAACAAAGTAGATATAAAAGTCAAATTATTTTGTTATTATTTTTATTGAATAAAGTAACGTTATCTAAGACTATTTGCAAAATGATTAAACGTGAAACGTATAAAAGAAAATATTGATTTGAATCCAATCGCCAGACATTCAGGGAGAATGATAACGAAAATAACTGAGCGAATTGAATTCTAAGCTATTATTATTATGTGAACTTCGACAGTGATAAAATACGATAGAGTAGATTCTGTGTCAAAATAGGTGTCTGTGATTCGTGGCAGATATTCAAGATTACGCCGTGACATGCAATCACACGCGCAATTCATTTATTTATTCGCATAATTCAGGTAATGTCTATGAGAAGATGAACCGACAGTTCCCATCGAATAGCGACAGACACAAACGTGCGAGCTGGACAACGCCATCGGAATCTGAATTGACAGTTCCCGTCGAATAATAATATCGGAGAACTGTACAAACCAATATAAATTTAGATTTAAGTAGATTTTGTTATAATTAAGTTTATAGAATGGCAGCTGTGTAATTTTATAATAAACTCCACTTGTGTTTTTTTGAAACGAAGTTTCTGTAACACCAAAACAAAGCTCGTAACTCGCGCCACTATCATATAGCTGGACGTCATTGATTTTATTATTGAACTTATAATGGAGAGAGAAACAGGTAGTTCATCAGAGTTTGATGAAGAAATACCAAGTGTTTGTACTGCGATAGCTCATAATCGAATTCATAAGAAAAAAATTTGGTTCCATGAGCTAAATTTAAAAAGGAAAGAAAAGGGTGAGTTCGATCGTCTTGTGAAGGAGCTTCAAGAGCACCCCCCAATCGGTACGAGATGTACTTCAGGATGTCGAAAGCAAGTTCTAGTATCTGCATGGCCTTATCGAAGAAGATATAAGATCCAAACAGACACAAATGCGAGAAGTCATTAGTACGGAAGAAAAACTCTCCCTGTGTTTAAGGTAAATTTAACATAAAATATCTATCTTAATTAATTTATTTATTATTTTCTTGTAATGCTACAACTATATGTTGTACTTCGCTCTCAGAGGTAGAGGGCGTAGTAGAATATAGAGCTGTCGATGAATTCTCTACATTCTTGATGTTTGTTGTCGTTCTTCGAGTACGTAGAGATAGTATCAAAAAATACATTTCCCTCTCGAACTTTCAGGCGACAATTCGCTGTGCAGCATCTCCACTTTTTTCGGCATTTACAAAACTTTTTAAATTGAATATTTTATTTTTAGATTTCTAGCCAGTGGAAACTCTTTCAAGAGCTTTGAATTCAGTTATCGCATGGGATTCAGCACAGTAGGACAAACAGATCTGTTTGCGATGCTATTTGGAAGAGATTGAACCCAACTTTAATGCCGGTGCCAAATTGAAACATTTGGAAAACGTTGACTGAAAAATTTAAAAATCTGTGTTTAAAAATCAATTCCTAAACCACGTTGCAGCAATCGATGAGAAGCATCACTGTGCACTGTCCGATTCGAGGGGGTTCGAAATATTTTAATTATAGAAGCTTCCGTTCACTAGTTCTACTTGGAAAAAAGTTGCAAGACCAAGTACTTTTCACACCACCAGACAGACCGTCGAGTGAAAATTCTCCACCGCTTCCCTACGTTATAGTTGGAGATGAAACTTTCCCACTGAAATCATACTGACTTCGACCATATAGTAGACATCGCCGTGCAGGAGATGAAAACAAAAAGATATTCGAGTATCGATTGACGAGAGCTCGAAGAGTCGTTGAAAATGCGTTTCGCATTCTCGCATCACGGTGCAGGATATTTCGTCTGCCTCTAGACTGTTCTCTGTACGAATTACACCGTTACAACAAGATGTTAGGCATCATGTCGTAGCATCCCGGTTTTTTGAAAATTTTTTCCGGAACCAAAGCACGATACATTAATAAAAACCACACAAACATTACACACAATCCACACACCACGAATGCGGATCAATACCGTAAGGTAGGGTACCGCACCAAATCATGCAACATAAGGCCAAACCCAGCCCTGTACAAATTTAGAACCAATAAAATTCATTTTTATTTTATTTTTATTTTATTTTATTTATGTCGTAGCAGTCTCACAACCTTATATTGCTACGTTTACCCTTGGCTAGATTTTAGAAATAATCAATTGGGCGCTATCAAGATTTTTTATATTATTTGAGAATAACAACTGTTGTAAAAAATATTTTAATAAATAACAATGTTGTTAATTTATTTTAGAATTATTTTTACATCTGGAAGAACCGAATTGTTTTACTAGGTTATATCATACTATACTATATATTATACTATATGTTATATTATTTATACTATACTATAATAAAATAAAAAGAATACAATTTTGTGTTGTTTTCAACTAAAATCGACACATTTTCAATTTATCTCGAACACTTTTCAAACTGAAATGTCAATTGACAATTGACTCAAAAGTCTCATCACGCGCCACGAAATGTCTGCAGAAACAGAAATATGTGAGAACGTGTCAACACTAGTCGGGATAAGAACCGTACGCGTCATGCGTGATGTGCACACAGTGACAACAATGTGCATCTATACCATTGAAACCAATGAAAAAATAGCGCTCACATATGCTCCTATCACGTAATTGTGCGTGACGTGTCAGTAGTGTGCACACGGCTTAAATCACGTTCCTCGTTGCCACACACACTTCACAGATCCATCGAAGCCGGGACCGTTATGATTACACAAAGACGACAGACGTATGCGTGTCGTTGAAAAAAATGTACAATCTAAAACGTTTCGGTACTTTCGTGATTCTAATTGCTGTATATTATTCGGACGGACTCGAATATCGATAATTCATTCGCCTATTGGAAATAATAGCCATATATATATATACGCCTGGCGGTCTTAAGTAATTTAACTGGTCTACTAATTAGAACCAAATCGTCTAATTAAGGGTTTGGATCGGGCCATGAATGTAGTTTGTTGGTTCTGACTAATTTATTTTATTCAAACCGAGTCGGACATCGATAATTCATTCTTATATTGGAAATAATAGCAATACGTCTACGCCTGAGGGCCTTAAGCAATTTAACTAGTCTACCAGTTAGCTCTAAATCGATTAGATAAGGGTGTGGATGGAGGGACGATTGTAGTGTGTTGACTAATTTATTTTATTCAAAAATACTCAGATATCGATCATTCATTCACATATTGGAAAAAATAGCAATAGCTCTACGCCTGACGACCTTAAGCAATTTAATTAGTCTGCTAATTAGCTCCAAATCGTCCAATTAAGGGTTTGGATCGATCCACGAGTGTAGTCTGTTGATTCTACTGCTTTTATATTATTCAGATTAACTAACAACGATAATTCTGTCATATATCAGCAGAAATAGGCCTCCGTTTACGGCTAATTGCCTACAATAATTTTTTTAGTTGCTAATTAACGTCAAATCGGTTAATTAATGGTATATATATATATATATATATATATATTATTTTTTATTAAGAGCCTCTATTAATCCAGTGCTGGATAAAGGCCTCTTCCCTGATATTCCATTTTGTTCGATTCAGCCACACTCTTGCCTCTCTTTTCCACAGATTTCCAAGAAAGTTTTTAATATCATTATCCCATCTGTTCATTCGTCTATTTCTGGGTCTTTATTCCTTGAAACCAGGTCAATAATTTCTCTTGTCCATCGGTTGTCTTTTCTTCTTGCGACATGTCCCGCCCATTTCCATTTCAGACTCTTCACTCTTCTTATTATATCTGTGACTCCTGTTTGTTTTCGAATCCATTCTATTCTCTTTCTATCTCTTCTTGTTATTCCCAACATGCATCTTCTTTATAGAATGTGTATGATTCTCCAATCGGCGAAAAGACTTGGATTCCTGATCATCAGGCGCACATTTAGATCAAGGAATCGCCAACTACGTTAAATCTTGCCCACATGTCATAAGACGGAAACTGATACGGATAAAAACTCCCAGACATGGAGAAAATATCGCCATCTCAAAGAGGGGACCAGATATGGAAGAAAACTCCTCCAGGAAATGGAAAAAACAGAACTGAAATCTCGATAGAGTTACACGAACGCAACATCTTACGCCATCAGAAACAATTACGATGAGTTTTGGCAACGAAGCATACAAAAAGTAGGTAAAACGAAATCACACAAAATCGAATGCTGGAACATTAAAATATCTTCTCCAATACATGTCACTAACTTTTAAAGTAGAAAATGGCGGAGATTTGAATATTACTCTCTTCTAAGCGCACTGCTATTATTTTGCACACATATGTATGTGTATACATAAGGTTGGTTTTAGAATGCAAGATAGCTCTCGGCAGACTGGCTTTTCAGGACGAGGTTCGCCTTCTGTGAGTACCGGGTCATACGGGCATACGGGGGAACGAAATAGCGGACAGACTGGCCTCATTAGGAGCCAGGTCCGCAGTCGAGGGGCAAGAACCCTTCGTATGGCTAACGAGATGCTGGGCCAAGGACGCCATTCGGAAGTGGGTCGAGTTAGAACACTCAGAATGGTGGCTCAAGATTGAAAGTTTCCGTCAATCCAGGGTACTCTTAGGCCAGGCCCCAAATGAGGACTGGACCAAGAGGATCTATATAAGTGGCAGATCCTTCTCTCAGCTCCTGGTACGAATTGTCACAGGACACGGGAGACTAAGCTACCACGAACATATATACAAGGCCGAAGGACGAACGAGAAGTGTAGATGGTGTGGGGGGCCAAAGAAACCCCCATTCACCTCCTCGCGGAATGTCCGGCATGGGTCAAATTAAGGTGACGATGGTTTGGGGAGTTGCTCCTCACCGCGGGCGAACTAGGGTCTATAAACTCGGGCAGGCTGATAGGCTTCCGGAAGGAAGCGAGACTTCCCGAGTAGTTTTGATCAAGTCGAGGGAAGGCATAATAGACCTCGAGTCTAAGTGCCGAGAGACAAGATAGCTTCCTCCCCCCTCAAACATAATCTAATCTATCTAAATATGTATATATATATATACGATTCGTTCAGCGTCTCCTGACAAATTTCAAACAGAGAACCCTTGCTCGACTCAAGACACCGTTCGATACAGGCCAGCTCGTCTTCCCGCCGGCAGGCACCGCGCTGATCGCGTTCGCACTGCACCGGATATTCCGTTTGGTCTTCGCCGAAGGAACGTTCGAGCCGATATATTCGGGAGGATTCTTAGGCAAGTGTCTCGTCGCGGTCCTTTCGAGCACTCGCTCAACCGTGTCTCCGTTACAGGGTACCTGGCGTACGACATGATGAACTTCTACCTGCACCACGGCACGCCCGGAGCAGCACGACTCGTAGTTCTACCGGACAAAGAGGTACCACGATCGGCACCACTTCGGCAACGATGAGAGCGGTAATCGAGAGCTTGCACGGACACCGACGTTAACGCGCTGCACGTTACAGGATTCGGGACAAGCTTCGAGTTCTGCGACCGTGAGTTCGACACGAGGATACGGCTGTGGACGCCCGGCGCGGCGTTGAAATGATGACCGGATTTGAACGGGAGGCCGTTCCGTTCGCGAGACTATCAGATGTTCGACGTACAGGGCGACCGTCGAGACCCGGACAGTTCTTCAAAAAATGCCGGTCGTCCTGTACGGCCGGGACAGGAAAACAGGAGACTTCATTAATCATTAATCAGGAGAATCATTAATTTTGAAAAAACAGAAACTTAAACTCTAGCACATATTTGGTCGGTAGAAAAATAATTGCGTTTCGTGACCTTCAAATTCATATACGTTTTTACGGAATAAGAGACTTCGAACGGAACAAGCAAAACTTTACGGATTTGATTTCCCCCCACCCCACACACACATATTTTAGAAAATAACACCCCCTTCAGATTTTACCGGCGAGTGTACGATTTAGACTATCAATTTAGCTAGAATACGTTTAGCTATTTGTATTAGGATTAGATTAGGGTCGGCAGCTCCTCTACATATCTGCAACGTCAACACGGTGTAGAAGTGGCAACGCACGCAGAGTATTCAGTGAAATTTTATCACAGAAAATGTAAGAAAATGGAAATCCGACCGCGGAAGCGAACTCACGACGACGTTCGTCTCGGTCTGTGCAGAAGATTCCCGGAGTACGTCCAGCACTCCGGACGGCGTTAAACTCTGTAAACGTTCGGGAATTTCTCTTCTGATCGAAAAACAAAGTCGTTCCGTAAATAAATGTATTTTTATTTCTTTTTTTTAATATGTAAAAATATAAGACTGTAAAGCATGAGCGCCGACACGCGTCGCGAAAGCCGACGCTTTTCGGTTCTCGTCGTGGACCGTCCACACCAGCAGGAGATCCCCCGGCCAGCGAGGAAACGTGTGAATACGTCGGCCGAACGTTACGGAAAAAACGATCGAATCTAATTGTTTTAGAAGCGAGAATGGACGAGCAGCGACCTAGCACGTCGACGGGTGGATTTACAGCCCCCCCGACCGTACGACGACGACCGACGCTAGGTATCAGAAGACCGCTCCGGGGAACCGTTCGAGAATAATACAGCAAATAGATAACACTCTTTCTAACGGTGTTTAACAATATACATTTTTCTAAAAATGTCTTTTAGATATTAACGTTTATTTGAACGCATACTACTATGCATGCTGTACTACGGATGCTATTTCCAAAAATGACCGCTTATTAATTAAAGCCTCGTTACGGCCTGAATTATATATCAAAAATATTGAAAATAATACGACGAATAGATAATTTAACGTTCTTTTTAACGGTGTATTACAATATATATTTTTCTAAAGATGTCTTTTAGATATTAACGTTTATTTGAACGCATGATACTAGTATTTTCAAAAATGACCACTTATTAATTAAGGCCTCGTTGCGGTCGGAATTATATATCAAAAATATTGAAAATAATACATCAAATAAATAATTTAACTTGCTTTATAACGGTGTATCACAATATATAGTTTTCTAACGTTATTAAGAGTGAACCGGATACGGAGGAAAACACCTCCCAGACATGAAAAAACACGTCTCATAACGCTGCCTCGGGAAAGAAGCAGACCAGAGAGACACTAGAGCTTCCTAGATCGCCGTCGAGCAGCCTATATCTCTCCACTCGGCTAAAAGACTTGGATTCCGGGTCATCAGGCGTACGTGAAGATCAGGGAATCGCCAACTACGTTAAATGTTGCCCACATCTCATAAAAGGGAGACGGATACGGAAGATAAACACCTCCCGGATATGAAAAAAATATCTCCTATCTTATAATTATATTAATAATTAGAAGAGAGGTGTTGGGGATCTTCTGTGTGAAGACAATTTCACAGCACTGACGCTCGCCACAGACGGCCAGTTCCTGCAGGCACACAAGCTCCTCTTGACGAACCGGAGATGGCGGAAAACACCTCCCGGACATGGAAAAAATATTACCCGTCTCATAAGAGCAGATCGGATACGGAGAAAGACACGTCCCGAACATGGAAAAAATATCCCCCATCTCGTAAGAGGGAACCGGATACGAAGGAAAACACCCTACGAACATCAAAAAAACACAACCTTAAATCTCGATCGAGTTTAATGAACGCAACATCGATGTGTCTCACTGCAGTAGAACGAACCCTCACAACATGGCGTTTGCAAGAAATTTAGACAGGAGAGAAACCAGACTCGAGTGATCTCAGGAAAATGGTTGACTCAAGATCGACGATGGGAACAAGATAGAAGCCATTATCATATTTTGGACATAATATGTCAAAACGACATTCGGTACATGCAATGGCCGGATATCAGAGCGGAAAGAAAGACACTCCGGACGGAACAAGCAAAACTTTGCAGAATAGATTCTCCCCCCCCCCCACATATTTTGGAAAATAACACCCCCTACAGTTTTTACCGGCGAGTGTACGATTTGAATTATTGATTAAATCCTACCTAGAATTGGTTTAGCTTTCTGTGTTAGAATTAGATTAAGGTCGGTAGGTCTTCTACATATCTGCAACCTCAATGCGGTATAGAAGTGGCAACGTACGCTGAGTATTCAGTGAAATTTTATCATAGGGAATATAAGAAAGGAATTTCACCTTTTTTTCTTTATAGAAATGATAAAATCGAACACTCTTGAATATCTGAAATACAGTGTCATTGAATATATTTCATATGGCTGAATGCAGATGAAATGCGGATTTTCATCCAAAACCGACCACTCCTACTTGGCAGGACATAAACCAGGTCTACGTGGCCCCTGCCATTACCGTCCTCCAGCTGCACCAATGCCGCCGCCACTCAGTGAATATCCGCAGCTTCGACAGAGGCTACCCAGGGGTGGACCCCGTCTTCCCGTCTCGCAGCAAGCTGTCGGTGCCGTTCCAAGTCTTGCGCCTCAGCCACCTACTTTTACTGCTCCTGCAGAAGAAGTATGAATAGCTGATCTCGGCTGCTTGAGGTCTAAGATCTCGCGACTTAATGGTATCATTAACATCAAGAAGCTATGTGCAGCCCTCGATCATCTTTGCGACCGTCTGGAGAAATGTTATTCAATGACGAAGCGCCTAGACGTGATTTCAGACTTTGAGGCGTGTTTTAAATAATTTTCACTCCCTCATTAAACATCTTAAATATCAATATCCAGGGTGGACTTCTACGTAAAAAAACCCGAATTTTCTCATCTACTCATCAAGCACAAAGTCGACGTGGCTGGTATGATAGACACCCGTCTTCATCCATCTCGAAAATTCACCTTTCCTAACTATCACGTCCATCGTCACGACAAGGCTAGCGCTGGAGGCGGAGTCGCTATCTTTGTCAAAAAAGATCTTCACACACTGAGAACGTCGTAATCCTGTTAGATGGACGCAAAAAAATCAAATCATCGGTATATACATCCACAGACTACTCCTTAACACCCTTGAAGTACTGACTAGTCATCCGTCACCGGCTTTCATCGTAAGCGACTTCAATTCACGCCATCATATGTGGAACTGCTCCTGCATCAATGGGAACGATCGTATGCTACACAACTTCATTATTGATTCCGAAAATCGACTAATGCTAAAATTTCCGTCTTCTCCCACTCACTATCCTGGCAATGGATCAGATATGCCTTCCATCATCGACCTTTTCTTGATCAAGAATCGTCCGGTCGACAGATTTCTCGTGCGCACCATTGACGGAGGCCCGCCATCAGACCATATTCCGGTTCTGGCCATCGTAAGTAACGCTACAATCAAAATAACACCACCTCGCAGTGTGCCAGACTACGGTAAGGCGAACTGGCATGCTTACAAAAATTACATTTATGAGGCCATCCAGCTCGTCGAACCGACTACACCCACCGAACTTGAAGCCAGCATTGGCGAGTTAGAGAGCGCGATCCTTGCAGCTGCCAAACTCCATATCCCGGCAAAGAAAATAACGCCATTAGCAGGATACCTGCCGTCTCCGCAAATAAAGTAGATTATAAAGAAACAAAATCGAATCAAGAGAATCTAGTAGCGCACAAGAAATCATGATTACAGTCTGCTCAAAAGCAGCCTGTCCACTGTCATCAGAAAGCGAATATCTGAGCATCGCGGTGAGCTTTGGAACAAACGTATAAAAGTCGCCCTGGACCAAGGCAATAAGAACATCCCATGGGAACTCGTGAGGCAACTAAAAGTCACACGTGATCCTCCCGCCGCCCTTCAAACCAAAAACGAACTAGCAACGACAGCTGCTGAACGCGCCAATGCTCTGGTCGATGCATCCGGTGATGCGCAGGTGATATCAAGTAACCTATCTGATCCCTCCTTCTCTAGTCAGACTCATAATGTGACTGTGAACTTCAGCGTGCAATCGCCTTTTGACGACACCATCAACCCGATGCGTCGCTTCGAAATGACGCGACTGATACGAAAGTTGAAAAACAGAAAAGCTCCGGGTCACGATAGAATCAGTAATCGACAATTAAAATCGTTGTCGAGAAAGGCGATTGCACAACTAACGCTGATCTTTAACGCAACACTTAAGTTAAACTATTTCCCCTCGCGTTGGAAGACCGCTAAGGTCATCGCGCTTTCCAAACCTGGGAAACCCAAAAAGGAACCACGCAACTACCGTCTTATTAGCCTGCTTGCAGCGCTCAGCAAGATACTGGAGCATATGTTGTACACACGTCTGCAGGCACAAATTGACTTCCTCATTACCATTCCTCCGGAGCAATTTGGATTTCGTAGAAGGTTATCCACCGTCCATCAGTTGGACAGAATTACCGGTGATGTTGTGTCCAGAATGAAAAAGAAAAAGGCCACTGTACTTGTAACCTTATATATTGAAAAAGCTTTCGACACAGTTTGGCACAATAACCTGATAGTCAAGTTTCTCCGTATTAACACTCCTCTCCACTTAATTAAGATCATACAGCCGTACCTCACAGATCGTCATTTCCTTGTCCAAGTAGACCAAAAAAATTCCGCACTTAGACCCATCCCGGCAGGAGTACCTCAAGGCAGTGTCTTGGGGCCGCTCCTTTTCATCACATACCTCTACGATTTCCCGTCCCTTCCGGTGTGTGTCAATCTCCTCTGTATGCTGACGACACAACTCTCTATACTTCCGAGGACCACATCAACATCTACAAGGTTATCTCCCGCCTCCAGACTGCTCTTGGCATTGTTGCAGACTACATGAGCTCAAATCGTATTAAGATCAACCACAGCAAAACAGAGACCATTATTTTGAAAAATGGACTCTACGAAAGGTGCCGCTTAGACTTCAATGGAGTCAGCGTAACCACCAAGACTTCCCTCACCTACCTCGGAGTGCAGCTGGACCCTCGACTGAGCTATAGTGCAGCAGTCACTCAACGCATCTACAAGGCTAGCGCCGCAAGATTCTTGTTACTTCACATCCTGCGCAGCAACACCATCCCGCTCAACACAAAAATCACAATATACAACGTATGTATCAAATCTATACTAATGTATGCGGTTCCTGTGTGGTCAACAGTGAGTGAACCCAATTGGGAGGAGCTACAAATCTTTCAAAATAAGACTCTTCGTCTCGTCACGCGACTCCCCAGAGCAACTTCCACACAAGAACTGCACGATCATTGTAACATACCACTTCTAAAACTCCATGCCAAATCAATCATTGACAATTACCAGCGCTCGACAGCTGATCATCACAATCCATTAGTCAGAAAATAGGATGTATCAGTTAAGTCTCTTAGCAAAACTGCTAACAGGAAGACACTTCCGGATGAACTTAACCTAGTGAAACACAGAGAAATTAAAAGACAAAAACGTTCAGACTAATGTTGTGCTAAGTCTAGTGTTCTTTTCCTATGTGCCTAAAAGTGAGTGTAGTCTCAGTGACAGTGATAGGACACACAGTACTACACATATCCTTTACAAAAACTCCTGAACTGGGCGCAAGCTGACTAGGTTTAGTTTTAGTTACGTTAAGTTTAGTATAGTTAGTTTTAAGATTATTTAAGTTCGTTGTAGGTAAAATCCGGTCTAGCTCGGTTTTGAAATTTTTCCGGCCGCACTTACCATCCAAAAATACTCACAATACTCCATTAGTACACTTTCTCAATATGCAGCCAAATGCGA
This sequence comes from Acanthacorydalis orientalis, assembly GCA_034766995.1. NCBI lineage: Eukaryota > Metazoa > Arthropoda > Insecta > Megaloptera > Corydalidae > Acanthacorydalis > Acanthacorydalis orientalis. The sequence continues at coordinate 61,476,463 of CM068313.1, forward strand.
GTCAACGCCCAGGCGAGGCACCCCGATTTAACTTGCAATATTATTTCCTTTAGTATTAATTGTACTACTGTATTAACATACTTAACAATAAATTACTTCTTTCTTTCTTTATTTATTTGTACCCTATTCTAGTCCTGGACACCGTGATGGAAAGACGTATTGTGTATGTTACTAGAATAAAAGTGAAAATAAATGTTTTGTGGTGTTTTTCAAATCAGTGTAAGCCTGGAGCAGGCTATTGAACAATCCGCTCCAGCACTATCTGTGCCCGACCCAGTTCAGCCAGAAAGTCCGCTATCAGTACTAATGTTTTTACCATTAGATGGGGTGAGTACAATAGACACTAACACAAGCGTGTATACGCATAGGCGTAGGAAGATAACCCGTCTCGAGCGGACGCATAATAACCAATTGAAATTCAAAAACTCATCCATGAGCGATGAAGAAATAAAATCATATATCCCAAAAACTAAACTAATCATGAATAAATCAAACCCCGAAAGACGACAATGTCGATAGTGACGGCTTCACACTCGTGAAGAGCCGCAAACCAAATCCGGGGAGACAACCCCCTAAACTCACAACTTCAACAGCAATTTCCAAAATGGAGGCAGTGCCTATGAAAGGTGTGTCCTCTCCATTCTTCAGTAATAACAAATTCAAAGGTTTGTTTACTAGCAAATCTGCAGAACTACTAGCGCAGCAAAAGGCAGCGGCCCCTTCCCCTGCTGCCACTCCCGTAACTATGAATAAACCCCGTGGGAAGCCTAAAAAGCCCCTACCTATAGTATTAATCAAAAAACCCAATGATCATGACATCTTCGCAGAGAAAGTGTCAGAATGCATAGAGAAAGAAATTGACTATAAGTATACCTACCCTTAAAACTGCCAAGCTCCATATTCCAATTAAAAAAATAACTTCATTCTTATCAAGGAGCGGAACCGTGTCAAGAGAATTTGGCAGCGTTCAAGAAACCCCAAATATCGCCTGCTCAAGTACAGACTGTCCTCTATCATCAGGGAGCGAATATCCGAGCATCGCGGCGAGCTCTGGAACAAACGTATCAAAGTCTCCCTGGATCAATTAAGTAAAAACGTCCCATAGGAACTCGTGAGACAATTAAAAGTCACGCGTGATCCTCCCGCCGCCCTCCACATCAAAAACGGACTGGCAACAACAGCTGCCGAACGCGCCAATGCTCTGGTCGACGTTTTCGGTGATGCGCACGTGTTATCTAGTAATCTATCTGATCCCACCTTCTCTTGTCAGGCTCATAATGTGACTGTAAACCTCAGTGTGCAACCGCCTTTTGACGACAGCATCGACCCGGTGCGTCGCTCCGAAATGGCGCGACTAATACGAAAGTTGAAAAACAGAAAAGCTCCGGGCCACGATGGATTCAGTAATCGGCATTTAAAATCGTTGCTGAGAAAGGCAATTGCACAGCTGACGCTGATTTTTAATGCAACACTTAAGTCAAACCATTTGCCCTAGCGTTGGAATACCGCTAAGGTCACCGCGCTATCCAAGCCTGAAAAACCCAAGAGTAAACCGCGCAAATACCGTCCTATTAGCCCGCTTGCAGCGGTAGGTGCGCTTGTACGACTCCATGATAAAGCGTCTGGACGCTATCTCAGACTTCGAGGTGTGCTTCAAATAAAATTCACTCCCTCAATCAAAATCCTAGTTTCAATAGCCAGGGCGGTCTTCTACGAAAGAAGCCCGAGCTCTCCCATCTACTGACCCTTCACAAAGTGGACGTGGCTGTTATTGTAGACGCCCGTCTACATCTTTCTCGTAAATTTACTTTTCCTAATTACCATATCCATCGTCATGACAAGGTTAGCACCGGAGGTGGAGTTATTATCATTGTTGAAAAAGATCTCCAGCACGCCAGGTTGCCTGACTTAGATATAGGCACCGAAAACGTCGTCATCCAACTGGATGGTCGTAACAAATTGCAGATCACCGGCGTGTACATCCGGCGATTGCTCCAGAACACCCTCGAAATACTGACAAGTCATCCATCGCTAGCCTTCATCGTTCGAAACTTCAACTCCAGACACCACCTGTTAAACTGCTTCTCCATTAACAGGAACGGGCTCAAGCTGCACATCTCCATTATAAATTCTGATATCTGGCTTATCTTGAAATTTTCTACTTCTTCTACGCATTATCCTGATAATGCATCAGGTGCTCCTTCAACCATTGACCTCTTCCTGATCAGAAATCATCCAGTCGACAAGTTTCACGTGCGCACCATCGACGGTGGTCCGCCTTCGGATCATGTTCCGGTTCTGGCCACCGTTGGAAATATCGCCTTCAAAAAAATACCATCGCGGAGTGTGTCAGACTTTGGTAAGGCGAACTTTTTCAAAATAAGACGCTTCGTCTTATTACACAACCCCTCAGGGAAACTCCCATACAGGAATTGCATGATTATTGCGATGAACCTTTACTGAAGCAGCACGCGAAGACAATTATTGACAACTACCGACACTCGATGGCGGATCATCATAACTCACTAGTACGAAAATGGGATTCATCTCCAAAGTCTCTTAGCAAGGCTGCTAAGAGGAAGCTACTTTCAAAAGAACGTAACCTACTGAAACGCAGGTCTGCAAAAAGATGAAAACGCTCAACATAGTGATGTATCGGGTGTAGTGTTCTCTGTGCCTTGCTAAGTGCTTAAAGTCAATTAGTGACAGTGATAGGACACACAGTGATACATATTACCTAAAAACTTCTGAACTAGGCGCAAGCCGACTAGGTTAAGTTTAGCTTGGTTAGTTTTAAGTTTAGTTAAGTTAGTTTGTAGGTTAAAAACTGGCCGTGTCCGATTTTGAATATTTTCCGGGCGTTCATACCACGCCAAACAAAACAACACTGCATTAATAAACCATCTTTAACTTGCAGTCATAATCGAGTCGACGCCTAAGCGAGGCACCGTGTTTAAACCTACAATACTATATACATCTGTGTTTCTCGTACTCTTGCATTTAAATTGCGTACCAATAAGTTACTTCATTCTTTCTTTCTTTATTTATTTGTACCCGAAATCAAATATAACCATCAACGATCATAGTTTAGTAATTATAATGATAACAGAATAATATAAAAATCTCAATTAATATACATTTAATTCACTCAGAGCATCTCCCGCTCTGATTGTGCTCACTGCACACCCGCGCTCACTTTTATTTATTGTTTATCGCCTGCACGACAGGTCCGCACCCTGCGATCACTCACAAACACACCGTAGCTAAGGCGTCACTCTATTATCAAAGGCAGTGATCGTGACATACAAAGGATGAGCACCGAGAATGTGCTGATATATACGAGTATATATATATATATATATATGTATATATATATGAAGATACCATAAATGATAATGGTAACAGACTAATCAGTACTTGTGACCAGAATAACTTAAGGATAATGAATGGGTTCTTCCAACATCGAGACATCCATAAGTACACTTGGGCCCAGCATACTAGGAATTTAAGGTCAATTATTGATTACGTAATCACTAAACAAAATAAAAGAATAAAAATACAGGACACTAGAACATGCAGAGGAGCAACATGCGGAAGCGACCATCACCTAGTAAAAGCTAAAATATTATTTCTCATCAGAAAAGCGATAAAGGAAAATACATACAGCAAGGACGACGAAGAAGAACTTAAACCAAAAAGATACAATTTGGACAGTTTACAACAAGAAAGTATTAGAATTCTATATAAGAATAGGCTAAATAAAAAACTTAAGAGGAATAGTTATTTCGAAAACACGGACGAACTCTATAGTCATATTAAAGAAAGCATACAAGAAGCAGCCTTAGAAGCCCTAGGTCATAACGACATAAACAGAGGAACGAAGCCGTATTGGTGGGATACTGACATAGAAAAGATATAGACGACAAATGAAAAAAGTATATTAAATGCTTAACAACACACACAGATGCGGATAAAATAATATATAAAGCAGCACAAACGAAAGTTCGAAAGAAGATAACAAAAAAGAAAAATGAATTCTGGGACAGAAAGTGTACTCAACTAAACACTTACATAGAGGGAGCAAGAAGTACAGAAAGCTGGAGATTTATAAATCCTTAAGAACTAATAAAAAGAGAGATATTATATCACCGATAAAAATAGAACAATGGAAAGATCATTTTAAAAAATTACTGAAAGAAGATAGAAAAGAATTCCAAGTAGAATACAATAGGCAAGAAAGAGTTGTTACCATGGGATCCCCAATAAGAATAGACCATAGAGAAGTGGAAGAGATATTTAAGTCACTAAAAGATAGGAAAGCAACGGGTCCCGGGAACATATATCCAGAACTAGTAAAGCACGGAACGGAAACGTTTAAGTTACTACAAACGCTATTCAACAAATGCACAAATGGTGGAAAACGTTCCA
>CM068313.1:61485890-61523390 GCA_034766995.1 Acanthacorydalis orientalis
ATCAGAAACCTTTGTCGAAGTAAACGTTCTAAATCCTCGAATTGAACAAGGCTTGATCCCTGAAACTGAAATTTCACCTGGTGTCCATTTATCCCGTACCATTACTTCTGTTCATTCAGTCAATGATTCTAATTCAACGGGCGAGGCATATGCCACTATTCTAGATAATAATGAACAGCCTGTCAAAATTCTATCAGACGATATAACTCTCGGACCTTTTAATGAAAATGAAATATTTCAATTTTCTTCGAATAATAAATTCAAAGATATCACTCGAAATGACAAAATAATAAAATAAATTAGAACCTCTCATTTAAATATCGAAGAAAAGGAATAACTTTTACAAATATGTAAAGATTTTAATCATATATTTCATTTAGACGGTGACATTCTAACGCAAACTGATTCTATGAATCATGAAATTCTTGTCACGTCACAAGTTCCTATTCATACTAAAAACTATCGACACCCACAAATTCACAAACAAGAAGTCCGAAATCGAATCGATAGTATGCTACGACAAAAAATTATCACACCATCGACCACTCCTCGGTCGTCACCACTTTGGGTTGTACCAAAAAGGGACGACGCATCAGGAAAGAAAAAATGGAGGATAGTAATAGACTATCGTAAATTGAATAATGAAACAATCGGTGATGCTTATCCTCTACCAACCAAATATTTCTGATATCTTAGACCAACTAGGTCCATCTAAATATTTTACGACTTTAGATCTCGCATCCGAGTTTCATCGAATTCCTATGTCCCCTCATGATTCCGACAAAACTGCATTTTCAACACCTTTAGGTCATTATAAATTTTCTAGCGTATGCCGTTCGGTCTCAAAAGTGCACCTGCCACATTTCAAAGCCTAATGAATAATGTACTTACCGGTCTACAAGGAGTGAAATGTTTTGTCTATCTCGATGGCATTGTAATTAACGCTGATTGTATAGAAACTCACGAAATTAAATTACGCGAAATATTTCAAAGATTATCAAATCATAATTTAAAAGTACAGCCAGATAAGTGTGAATTCAAGGCAAAGGTTTATATCCCCTTCATTGCATCCCACTTATCGACGAACACCAGCACTGTTACTAGGAACCAGATCGACACTACAAAATACAACTTGAAACGTTTTGAACATGACAGTACTAAATTCTTATATTGTAGAAGATTAGATCAAACACTGGTGGAAGTAAGACGGACAATAGAGAAAGAAAATGAACACATAAAATCCTGTATTTTGGAAGCAGCACAAGAATCTGTTGGAACCATGCACACAAAAAATAAACCAGAATGGTGGAATGGGGAGACAGAACAGCAAATCAAAGAGAAGAAAGAACTCTACCAAAAACTTCTCCAAAATGGCAATGCTAGCGCAAGAGAGAGATACAGAAGAGCTAATAGAAATGTTAAAAACAAAGTAATTAAGAAAAAGAATCAAGCTTGGGAAAAGAAGTCCGAATATATTGAACAACAAATAGGAGGAACTAGAAATTCAGAAGCTTGGAAGATCATTAAATCAATAAGGGCATCGAAACAGCAAGGGCCGAATTTAGGAAGCATAACAAACGAAGACTAGGTACACCATTTTAAAGACCTCTTGGAAGAAAAACGTTATCACTTTATGCAAGGACAACGCCCAATAAGTGGTGACTCAAGTCGCATAAACCGCCAGGTACAACAAGTCAAAAAAGCAATAAAAGACATGAAACTGAAGAAATCACCGGGTCTAGGAGGAATACACCCAGAATTCATAAAATATGGACCTGAAAAACTGGTAAACATTTTAACATCTTTATTTTATGAAAGATGTCTGGATGGCGAAGAAACGACAATTGAATGGAGGACTTCCTACATATCAACCATCTACGAAAAAGTCGTTAAAGATGATCCAAAAAACTATCGTGGTATAGGTATCATACCAACACTAGGAAGAATATATTCCCGAATTCTTAGAAATATATTAGAGAAGGATATTAAAAACAAGCAACCCGAGGAACAAGCAGGATTCCGCACTGGAAGATCCACGACAGACAACCTATTTACTTTAAAAATAGCGCTGGAGAAAAGAACTCAACGAAATAAACAGACATACATAGCCTTTATAGACCTGGAAAAAGCCTCTGGTAGCGTTCCAGTATCACAATTATGGAAAGAAATGGAAAAGCTTGGCATAAGATCGACATTAATCCATGCTGTTCAGTCTTACTATAAAAATAATTATGCCGCAGTGAAAATTGGAACATCACTGAAGGAATCCTTTAAAACAACAGAAGGATTGAGACAGGGATGTTGTCTCTCTCCAACTTTCTTTAAATTATACTTAAAGAGTGGGCAATTCCTTAAAGAGTGAGCTCATAAATGTAAGAATATGGAACTTCAGGTGGGAGACGACAGTTTTTATACCCTTTATTTTGCTGACGATCAGGTGGTGCTTGCGGAAGACGAACAAGATCTCAGCTATATGGTCAGAAAGCCGTGTGAAGAATATGGAAAAGCAGATCTTAAAATAAATTAAGATTTATTTTAAGATCTGCTTTTCCATATTCGCATTTATTAAGATAAATGCGAATATCTGGTAGTTGGAAATGATGACTGCGGAAACGTACCACTGGAAAACGATATAATAAAAGGTGTCGATAAAGCCAAGTAATTAGGAGTGATTTTTAATAAACAAGGAACGAGTAGAGACGAAATCCAAGAAAGAATTACCAGAAGCAGGAAGACCATAGGCGCACTCAAGCCACTACTATGTGACAGAAATATTAGAAAAACAACAAAGCTTCAACTGTAAAAAACAATTGTCCAAGGTATCGTAAATTATGGCACAGAAGTATGGGATCTAAATAAATTACATAGGAAAAAACCACTAGCCACAGAGATGGACTTTCTGAGAAGAAGCTGCAGAAGACCGAGACCCGAAAGAGTCAGAAATGCAGACATTAGAAGGGAAATGAATACTGCAGGAGATATCATTCACGATATAGAGAAGAAACAACTGACATGGTTCGAACACACAAAAAGAATGGACGAAGTGAGATGGCCAAGGAGGATATTAGAGTGGATACCACTAGAAAGGAGAAAGAGAGGACGACCAAGAAGAAGTTGGAGAGACGACGTGGACGAGGCAATGGAAACAAGAAACCTAGATGAAGAAATGTGCTATGACAGAAGGAATTGGAAAGTGGAGACGGAGAGGCGGCGGCAGCCGTAAAGAATCCGTTATATATATATATATATATATATATATATATATATATATATATATATGTATATATATATATATATATATATATATAAAAATGTGAATTCATGCGCCATGAAGTCGCATATCTCGAACGTATAATTCCTAAAGATGGCATGAAACCAAACCCTACAAAAATCAATTCAATCACAAATTTTCCTAAGCCGAAAACACACCCGAAGACATCACAAATCATTCCTCGGTCTTGTTGGATATTATCGCAAATTCATACCGAACTTTTCTAAAATCTCTCGAAATCTTACCGCGCTTTTGAAAAAAGACGTACTTTTTAACTGGACTGATAAACAATAAGAAACTTTTCAAATCTTAAAATATAAATTAATTAACGATCCCATTTTACAATACCGAGACTTTTCAAATCCCTTCATCTTAACCAACGATGCTTCTAATTTCACGATCGGAGCTATTCCTTCACAAGGAGAACTCCCTAAAGATCGCACGCAAGTCGTACTTTAAATAAGGCCGAATCTTATTACCCTACTATAGAACGAGAACTACTAGCTATTATTTGGGCATGTAAACACTTTAGACCGTACGTTTATTTTTAAGGAGGGAGGTGTTATGTATCCATCCACACTACTGTACTTATTTATAAATGAGTCGCGGTATGTCCGTTCTGACTAATGAATTTCAACTAACCTGTCAATAGCTAAGTTATGTATCCGCCTTAGCAAAAGTTTTGTCACGTTCCTGTCGTGATCCCTGTGTTCACACGCTTAGATAAAATACAATTTCATCATTGAGAAGAGTATATAAACGGTAGTTGAGATCTCATAAGTCAGTCAAGTAACAGAACCTGTGTGGTTATATTCATAGTAACAACAATTAAACAATAATAGTAAGCAAATATTTGTTGTTTTGTTTTCAAACCTGCAGCATTTATGTTATAAACATTTCCAAAATATAACATTATTATTATAAAAGGTATCAATATGAATAAACGGATGAATAAGTAAAATCGCGATTAATGTTTTCATATTATAATCAATTAAATGATAAACAGGAACAGAAATCGTATCGACGATCAGATCCATGTTCAGTTCCTCTACACAGTGTTTCAATCTTGTAGGAACTCTATGAAGGAACGAATCACGATCGATGAACAGAAATCAACATTAAAGAAATATAATTCCACCTTTTTTCGGCATAGTTCTAAAACATTATTCGAATATCAAGCGACTTGTTCGACGGTCTTTTTTCATGGTTTAGATTTGGAAACGAGATGACGAACTCTCGTCTAGTAGTTATCCTACGGAAAGTACCTGAAAAGCATTTAATAAGAAAAAACGTACACTTCTCCTCTTCATGTCAATTCGATGACATCTTGAAACCTCTTTTATTGTTCCAATCCGGTTTAACACTTAGATCATTTTCGATTCGACGACATATTTACATGAGGTCGGTGAACTTTACATAATATTTACAATAAGTTTACCAGGTAAGACCAATAAGTGAGTGTCTTTGTAAACATTCTGGCGTTCAGAATAAAATAAAACCGGCCTCGGAGAGGAGATAATTTCGAGAAAAACTTATCAGAATCACTGCTAAGATGTCACAGACCAGCGAGTCCATAGATCCTGTCTGTAAGTGGAACGCGATGGATAAACATCTTCTGGTTCAGTCGAGATCCAAGTGTTAATCCGAATTCGAACTGATTTGCTAGTCCAGTCCTCGTGTCTGTCCCGAGTCCGTATCTCTGTCTCGAGTCTGTCTCGGTTTAGTTGTACATTCCGTCTCTCATTTCGTACCGGTTCTGTCCAAGTTTTGTCTATGTTCATCGTTCATTTATCTTTAGTTATCAGTTATTGTCGTTACCGAATATTTTTAACCATTTCAGTGTGTGTACGAAAACACCACTGACTCACGAACACTTCTTGACCGTTGTTTCTAATTCCCACGTCGAGAGTCCCGCGTCGTCCTAGATACGCTTCACATAACGCCCTAGAAAACCCATATCAAATCCTAAATCCTGCGGACTACCTATGGGTGACGGACGGAAGGCCGGCCTCCTGTCGCCGCCCAGCGCACGCTACGTCCGAAGACGACGTGGCGACGGTTCCCCGCAGGTCCTGATTTGTACCCGAGGCTCGGGACTGAAGTTAAGTTTTATCCGCGGTCGGGTACGGGGCGAGTCCTCTTATGCAGCGCTGGACACGGATCAACAGCACTGCCGGATTCGCGCGGGACGACCCTATCGGACAGCGGAAGGATCGGGCTGCAAGATGTAAATGACTAAAAAAAAACCCGGAGGAAGCGCATCGACCGTGGTACACCAGTGCAATGGTGACCCGAAGCACACGCGTTGAGATCTAAACTGACCCCGGCTTGTGACGCTACCGGGAATGAGTCCGATCGCACCGCGTCGGTGTTCCAGGTCGCCGGTTCAGTGTGGTACGGTCGCCGCTCTGCGAGCAGTCTGTCAAGGGTTTAAAACAGTCCGTATCGGATGTGACCAAGAGTGACCTGAGCTAGTGGATATTTCTAAGAAACGTCGGACTGCGGGCCGGCCGACACGCGACCTTTTAGCGACCGGCCCGCCCCTGAATTCGTCGCCGATATCTTTTCATCCGGCCGATGGTCGGACAGGACGATGACCGCTCGACGGCAAGAGCGTTGGCGCGGGGATCGCTCAACAGCGCGACCGCTGAGGCGAGTGCCCGCATCGACAGCACAAGTGTCGACGCAGGTCACGTCCTGCCGTTCCACCGTCGGGAGTCGCAACGTCTCTTAGACGCTAGGCGCTTAGGCGAGACTACGCCAGACGACGAGTCCCTCCCTTTTCGATGCGCGACTGAAACCCCTAGCACGAGATAAAAACGCGGGTTCAAAGCTAACATACGACAAATATTACAATGAACAGTTCTAATAATGATTAATTAAACCCCTCTTCACCGGCAAAAAACACAGACATACTAAACCTGTGATTGAGTGCGACGCGCTCTTTCTTCACTCTATGTCTCCGTCTCGATCTCCATCTCGGACAGGAACCACACAACGGATCTCCTACTGTATCGATATTTACTGCCGGACGGTCGTACGTCCGGTCTGATAATCAAAAAGCAAGCAAGCACTCCCGGGTGCCTCCCTCCTGCAGAGCCTCGATGCGCGCGCGACCGTGCGGGCCACCTGGACAGGAGGTCGAAGACGCACTCGAACGTTCGAACGGCACTCGATGTTTTACTACTTTTCGCGCAAACACACATAACTATACAAAAATCACTCTGTCTTAGACGGATTCGATAGGAAGTTATTTTTTAAAAAAACGACAAAGACGGACGATTCCGAGTCGTTCTTTGTAAATGCGGTCGGCAGCGGCTACCGAACCGGCGAACCGAGCCGACATGAGAGACGGACGAACGGTACGAGAAGGAATTCAGGATGCGCTGCTGTCAAGATCCTACGCTGGAAAGAAACATGATTAGACATGGCTTTCGCTATCAAATCACGAACAGTACACGACAAAGACGGCTGATTCAATCGACTCTCTTCATCTCGCACGAATAGTTACATTTCATAAAATGTTGAACTTTAAAAAATATTTACAATTTTCGCGTTCTATTTACAGAGGACCGTTGTCTGTTAACATATGAACTGGATGTCTTAAAGCGGACATGATTAGTGAAGTTACAGGTAAACCCGACGGCTTCTTATGAGGAATGACTGACTGCGGGCCGGACGGCACGCGACCTACTACCGCCAGGCCGTCTCTGAGTTCGTCGCTTTCATCCGGCCGATGGACCGACAGGACGATGTCTGAACATCAACGACTATAAATTACTGTCGGCGCTAGCACCACACATAGTGTGAGTACAGGCACAAGTACGGTGTCGACGGTGAAACAACGATCGTCCGCACAATGCCAGACAACGCCCCGTAGACCCACCGAACCGAATATCGCAACGAATCTTAAAAGTCAATGCAAACAATCTAAATCTAATAGAAAAGTCGAAACCGTTGAGCACAGAATTAAAGAAGAATCGACATTATGCAAAAATCAGTTAAATTTAAAAACATGAACACAACGGTCTCATTTGATTAAGGAAAAAAGTTAAATTCAACAAGGGAACAGTTAATTTACCATTACTTGAAGCTGGACCCTAACATTTAATTTCTGATCAAAGACTCTAGAAAATATTTACAAAAAAATACAATTAATTTCGACAAAAACATAAATGGTACGAGGGGGTAAGTGGAGCTGAATATCATATAAATTATACAAAAATCAAATATTTTTCCAGGTCGAATAACACGGTGTCCAATTCGGCTGCATGTACTGCTAGTAATCTGTACAGAGAGGAGTGAGAAAACTATATCTATCACATTAAAACGAAATACAATTACAAAAGTCTCTACATGGGGCGAATTTCTTTTCAGAAACGATTAAAATTTAGAAGAAACAAACATAAATTAATTCACTTTAAATTTATACACAAATAATGAAATTCCAGACAGAGACTCGAAACGAATCAGCAATGAAATCAAACACTACTGCGAGATGTCTGTTAAAATTTCTACGAATTTAAATCTAGAAAATTCAAAGCAGAATAAATAAGTTTCGAAGTTAGATGCAAATAAAATAAATCTGAATGTAGAATCTAAAGTGATTTACAAAAATAAAAAATCAAACATAGAAAATGAATGAAATGTACAAAACTAATGGAGGATTTAAAAAAAATGGTACGAGAAGGTGGTTCGGTCTCCGACGAAGCTAAAAATCACATAAAACAAAACACAACAATACTTAAAACTCCTTGCTGAAGATCCTGTTTTGATCAAAGACTTTGAAATACAATTACAAGAAAAAAAACTCCTCTTACTTTTAAAAAAATATTACTTCATCAAATTATTAAAAAAACAAGCAACTGATTCGATTTCGACACAAGCTACGTTAAATATTCATGAAATTTAAAACCCGAATTGACAAAAAAACAAATTCTTTATTGGAAATTCAATCAGAGAATTTAATAGTCAAAAAAGGATCGCTCAGCAATTTCGGAGTCAACTCCACTTCTGTACTCTGAAAAAAATATCGAGCACTCACAATTACAGCAGCAGCATCCGTCGTTCCCTCGATGATCCGAAACCGAGATCTGGATACGGGTACCAGATCTTTGCTGTTTCAAAACGAAACAAAGAACCGACATAGGCTGCCGAGGCGGCGAACAACAAAGAAAAAAAACGCGGAACCGATCGGAAACGCGACGCGGATACACGGCAAGCCATCGCACATGCACACATCATCTTTCACCCGCCATCTCCTTTTTGTCGCCTCGTACGACAAGCAGGAGATACTGTGACCGAATTCTGATCCCCGACCGCTGGAATGGACGCATCTTCGATGTCGCTCCGTCGACGATTCCGCCCCACGTCTGCCAACGGCGGGATTTTCGACGGACGAGAATCTTGTCCGGTGCATCGGATCTTAGTGGACGCCGACGACAATCTGAAACACGAGACGGATCGTTCGAATATAGAACTTTACGGGAGGCCGGTCGACGTCTCCCGACGCAATCCTGCCGAAATCATGCAGGCGGGATCCGTGTCGAATTCGAATCGACCGTCGGAACGAAGCCGCCCGAGACCGATGCGCGAACTGTACTCGCACATTTCTGCGGATTCAGCGCAATTTTTCATCACGTGCGACATTGAAATAATTAGCAAGAAATTATAGCAGTAAACGTGTCTACGCGCCTCGCTCGTTCGACATCCGTGCGACAAACAGATACGAACAGAACTGTGTGGCACGACAAACATATTTGAAAGTAGAAACGCCGATCCGACAGGGTGAAAAACACACGCGAGCCTAAAAATCGGCCGTTATGCAAACAGACGTGCGTCCGACAGAGCAAGTCAGATGTTTGTTTTTTTTTTTAAGCGAGACGCGACACAACGGCCGTACGGAACGCAAAGGGCGAAAAATCCATCCGTCGTACGAGGCAGTCATCGCGCCGCAACGTCGACCTCAAATATTAATTTACATGAAAGACACAAAACAACCGCCGCCATATTGGCACGCGCATGTCGACCGATCGTACACACACTGAGGAAATCGGGAAAGAAAAACGGACTCGCCTGTGTTCGCCGGCGACGTCCGCACGTCGTTCCGCATCGCCGTCATAATATTTTTCCCAGACATTTTCCCAGCGTCGAAACACACACACAACTTTTCTAGATAACGTGTAACATGGCCGACAAAATTGCACGTCCATTTATTTGACAGATGCCGCTATCATTGAAGCGACAGGCGCTGGCGACTTGCGACGATTTTCGAAATTACCAGACTGAAAAGATCACATGAACGTTCCATAAAAATCTACCAGAAATCACACGCGTCCGTCGATTGAACTTCAAAAAAACAATATCTGCAGACACAGGCGCGCACACCGATTCGAATTTCGATCTGAGATTCCGATCTAAAACCACGTCACCCCCTCACGAATCTTATTCACACACTCCACAATATCAAACATTAATAAATATGAATATATCTGCGTGCGTGCGTGCGTGTTTGCACTAAAAACACGTTCTAAACCGATTCAAAACGGCACAAGTACTCACATGTATAGGACAATCACACCGGTGCGCCATTTGTGCCGACAGGACGATCCCGGCACGTCACGTCGAATTTCGGCAGGGAACACTTCGAAGAGGATGCGGCGTCCGTTTTCCATCCGTGTCGAATATTCGCACGTCCGTGCGTCTCCTGTGGACGTTTAGCTGTCTCGGCGATGGGATTTTCCATGCAAAAAACCAAAACTTCGACGACAACGACGCGCGTGCGACAGCTCGCGCGTACAAAACTGGCGACTTGAAACAATTCCACGTGAACCGGTTGAGACACCGAGACCGGCGGCATGACGTCACTGACTCGCTCGGAATATTGCCATACGTATGTATATATATATATATTATATATATATATATATATATATATATATATATATATATATATATATATACACATATATGTATACATATATAATATATATATATATATATATATATATATATATATACATATATGTATACATATATAATATATATATATATATATAATATAAAAATAAAATAAAAATGTATTTTATTGTTACTAAATATTGTACATGACCAAGTTTGGCCGGTTTGTTGTATGAATTTAATGCAATGCCCTTACCGATTCCGGTATTTATCCGCTTTTGGGGTTTGGCTGTAGTGTGTTGTGTTAATGTCCTTGCATATTTTCCGGGAAAAATTTTCAAAACATCGGGGGTAGAAATTGTCTTTTAGTGTCTTAACATAACTTATGCTACCTTATGCCTAACTTATGTTTAACTTATCACTATCTTAACCTAACTTATCTGATCTTATCAACTAACTTATATGCTAGGTTTGCGCGTAGCGCGTGTTAATGTCTTAGCATTCCTAATTTCACATGTCACTGATCACTGTGTCACTATCACTACACTGACAATTAGTGTTTTCATTGTTTAGGATTTTGACCTCTGCAGGCAGAGGCTTTCTCCTAGCGCGCTTGGACAGCGCCCACATCTTGGGTATGTTCGTCCGATTGATGGCCTTCACGTACGGGTTGACGTGCAGTTCACTCCTGGCCAGGAATCTGGAGGTAAGGGATTTGGCTAATTTTCTGACGGATTCAATGTTACAGGTTCGGTGGATTTGTTTGTTGGTTATGTGGCGTTTTGCGCGGGTGATGAGACGGAAAATGTTGGATTGGAAGGTTTGCAGGTTTTTCCAGTTCGTGTCGCAGGTGGCGGCCCACACGGGCAACGCGTACGTGAAGACAGAGCGTATGCACGCTCTGTAGATGGTGACCTTCGTAGCTGTTGGCGGCCCGTTCGCCCTGAGCAGCGACAACATGATGTAGCGGGCTGCTCGCGCATTCCTCAGCAGCTCTTTAACCCCAGCGGAGAAGTTTATTCTGGAGTCGAGCGCGAGGCCTAGATATTTGAGGTTGGTCTTATATATATTATATATATATATGTATATAATATATATATATATTATATATATATATATATATATAATATATATATATATATATATATATATATAATATATATATATATATATATATATATATATATATATATATATAATATATATTATATTATATATATATATATATATATATATATATATATTCGATCTCTTATTTAAAATTCAGCTCAATATAGAATTTGTTCCAGAAAATCAAAAATATTAAAAACGACTGCGATTGTTTTTCTAAAACTACTAACAAGATATGCAAAAACAACAGTTAAATATGAAAAATAAGCAAGGAAAACAATCCTCGTATTGGAAAATGAAATCGATCTACGAGGACTTAGTAATAATGTATACAATCAGATTTTTTCACTGTTTTTTTTCTAATTTCACCTTCTTTTCGGAAAAACGCAAGAATTTATTTATGATGACATCAGTCTATATATTGTGTTCGTGTGTGGAGTGAGAGGCTCTTAAACGAACTGGTACGATTTAGAACATAGAACCGATTTATTCACAGGTGAATCAACGTGATCGACGGGATTATAAAGAATAATTTGTCAGTAATAGGTGAGTGAGAGAAGATCACATTATTGAGATATAATCCTAGTCAAGAAGTACCATTTTAAAAGAGAATCAGTGGACTTTTGACAACAAACATCATTCTCTC
The DNA here is from genome assembly GCA_034766995.1 of Acanthacorydalis orientalis. Classification (NCBI taxonomy): domain Eukaryota; kingdom Metazoa; phylum Arthropoda; class Insecta; order Megaloptera; family Corydalidae; genus Acanthacorydalis; species Acanthacorydalis orientalis. The sequence continues at coordinate 61,497,818 of CM068313.1, forward strand.
GAACAAAAGGAATTAGTAGCAGGTTCAATTCTTAATAACAGATTGCTGTTCAGCTCTAAAGATGAGCGGGTTTTACATAAAACGTACAAAATAATCGATAAATCAGAGTTGTTGTTAATTTATTTCACAAACGACTCGCTGCGCCTAAAACTTATCTGTCTAAAAAATACAACCGAATTTTATATATATATATTTATATTCGGTCATATTTCGAAGCATTAGATTGATCCGGTCATCACGTAAATTGGTTTCGGTACATTTTTCAAGACGCACTCGTATCCTAGGAGCGCCGTCCCAAGCGCCGTGCTTCTTTTTTCGCCGGAACATTTGTTTAAGACGGCAAGAGTTTCCGGGATACTCGTCGAAATCACATTGTTTTGGAACTGTTTGGCCGTGTTTGGAAATGTTTTTGGTTTCGAAATCCACAGGAACGCACGAATAAAAATCACTTCGCGTCTTTTAATAGATTCCTTGATTATAATATAATTGAATAGTGATATAATATAACGCACTGGGTATTATAATGTGTTCATAATCGACTGTCAATTAGTGCATTTGAAAGTGACTGATCCTTACTATTGTAATCGACTGGGCGGCGAACATATCGTCGCCAACCCTTATATATCGTAAGTAAAAAGTAGATCACGGGCGCAACGTCGTCATCTTCCTACTGTTTACACTTTGAATAATTTGTTTTGTACAAATGATACAATTGAACTGCGATTGTTCCTCACCAACAACCGTATGTATGTGAAGGAATGTGAATGCATATTACAGCCGTACTGCCTTTTTCGCCGGCACATTTGTTTATTACAACAAGAATATCACACAAGGTTAATTCCGGGTTACTTATCGGAATCGTATGGTTTCAGAATTGTGATAAAACGAACAAGGACCTAGTTAAATTATAAGGAAATAGAAAAATATAAATAATAGATGTATTTAGTTTTTTTTTATAATAAATAAAACGCTTTTTCTATTTGATGACTTAAAAATTGAAACGAGTTGAAATGAAATTATTTACATTAATTATTTAGTATTTTTTAATGTGGAACGTGCCTGGGTGTACCAAATGAAAAATTAAACGTTTAACATTTTTTCTGTTAAACAAACATTTATTTTTCAATAAATTTCGTTGGTTTCAAAGTAAAAAGAAATGGTTTTTTCTTTTTTTTTAAAAAAAAACGAAATAAAACTGAACATAAGAATAAATTTTACAAATTATATAATGTACACTTTTATACCATAACAAAAGTTAGAAAATGAAGAGAAAAGTAATAATTATTTTTTTAGATTTAACATAAATGTATATTAAACATTATGTAATAATTCACTAATAAGAGTTTGTTGATTTAAATAAAAAATGTGAAAAAGGTAGTCGCAGGCGCCTCCATGGTGATTTGATATAATTATCAGAATTTCATCTTGAGATTTGAATGATTTTGGAAGCTATACAAACATCACAATAGCTCCTCGTTTACTGCCGCCTTTGACGGGCATGCTTCACTGTTGTGTGTTTTACCACAACTAATTCATCGGAACATAGTCCGGTATCTTCAGTTTTGTATTCAGTCGCACGTTAAAGAGTGACTTGTTTTGTTGTTGGCTCACTCAGGTACCAATTCCCAGCAAATATAAAAATTAAAACTTCATTAGATATCAGCTGACTATCATTATCTTCAATTTGTCAACCCGTATCCAATATAGCTGCCATTTATTGTGCCATCAAATACAACGCATAGTCTTTCTGCCGTTTCATCTAAGACTAATGGCAACAGGATAATTTTTTGGGGGATTCGCGCGCTTCACATTTTGATATATTGAATTTGTCTTTTGTAAATCTTGAGCGCCTGTTCATTCCATTGCATTATCTACGCACATTTCGAAAATGTGTCTAGCAGGATAAAAATCGATGGATTTGTACTCGTAAGCAGCAAATAGAGAACAAAAATGAAAATGTTTTTAATTCGAGAAGAAAAAGTCACACGAACAATAAAATTGTGATTTACGCAGACACAGAGGAATTCCTCATTTCAAATTTTACTAGCGTATCAATAGCCCCATCTCCCGACGTTCGTTGACTTTAAAAGTTTTTAATAATCTATTGAAAAGTGGAAATGTGTTTTTTATGATTTTCGACAAATTAGTTACAGGTCTTTGATTTTTTCCGCTAACGACAAACTGACGACATTTTAATTATTTTTATTAGATTGGTGCAAAAATAATTGCGATTTTTACATGTCGAGTAGAACGACATATATCAGTTGAAAATTATATTTATGAATCGAAATGAAGACCGTTGACCGACACACATTTCTCCCAACGGGGGACAAGCTTGTCTATTCTTATAGGATAGAATTTTTGAGTAGCGGAATTAACGAATTGATCGAAAGCGCTTTGAGCTGATGGCTGATCTTTAAAAACTTCTGTCGTAAGAAATTACTAGACTGTTTAAAAAATAACGGGGTTGTGTGCTAATGTACACATGACAGAAGCGATATTCCAGTATTTTTGTGTAAATAGAAATAGAAAAATATGGATAATAGATGTATTTCGCTCTTTTCATAATAAATAAAACGCGTTTTTTTTCTATTTGATGACTTAAAAATTGAAACGAGTTGAAATGAAATTATTTGCATTGATTATTATGTATTTTTAATGTGGAACGTGCCTGGGTGTACCAAATGAAAAATTAATCGTTTAACATTTTTCATCTTAAACAAAAATTTATTTTTCAATAAATTTCGTTGGTTTCAAAGTAAAAAGAAAGTTTTTTTTAAAAAAAAACTGAACATGAGAATATATTTTACAAATTATATAATGTACACTTGTTAGAAAATGAAGGGAAAAGTAATAATTATTTTTTTAGATTTAACATAATAAATGTATATTAAACATTATGCAAAAATGCATTAATGAGAGCTCGTTGATTTAAATAAAAAATGTGAAAAAGGTAGTCACAGGCGCCTCCATGGTGATTTGATTTATTACTTGTTCATCAATTTTACTTGATTTGGATTCTGGAAGCTACACAACATCACAATAGCTCCTCGTTTACTGCCTTTGACGGGCATGCTTCACTGTTGTGTTTTACCACAACTAATTCATCGGAACTTTGTCCGGATATCTTCAGTTTTGTATTTAGTCGCACGTTAAAGAGTGACTTATTGTTGGCTCACTCAGGTACCAATTCCCAGGAGGCATCAGACTACCCGCTTAGCAAACACTTCAGATCTGTATATATAATGAGCATTACTTGAAACGTAGTACATGTGTGAGGAATAGATATTTATAAAACACTACATGACACAGTTTAACACTAATGAATTTCACATCCACAAACGAATTCTTTTTCCTCAACAATCAACACAAAAATGTTCAATAAATAATTTTCATTTTTGAATATTACTTATGGGCATTTCGATTATGACGACATGATCTCCAAATATTCCAAGATAATGAACATATAATATTTAACATAAGATTTTTGAATATCACTAAATTCAAAGTAATATCTTGCTACTGTTTGATATTTTTATAAAGTAGTTTTTTTGTTAAAACAATGTTCAGATATGAAATTAAATTCGGTTTTCTCTCTTTAAAATCGTTTGTTATGTAAAATTGATATAATCGTATCGTAAATTACCTCAAGGAATCAGTTATTTTCATTTCTCTTTCTCGTTTATAATATTTTACAATAACAGAAAATTTTTGACTTATTTAATCTTTCTCATTTAATTAGTTTTGTAACTGCAATTTTCATGTTAAATCATAAAATATCATAATTTTTAATAGCATTTGATCCGAAAGTATTCAGACATTCGCATTGAAATATTTATTTGTGTGTTTAATAATTGAACGGACACATGACGATTATTTTTTACATCTTGTTAAATATGATTATTTAGACATTATTTTTACATTTATATATATATATATATATATATATATATATATATATATATATATATTGTTAAATATACGCAGAGCTGTGTGAAAACAAAACATTTATTCGATTGTCTTTTTGTGCAGAGTTTCATTTGGAATAATTAATTGAATGTGAACACCCTAGTGAAAAAACGTATGACGATTGCTGACAATGAATCTGTACAACCACACTTCAATCAAACACATGTCACACTATATTTTACGAATTACATACATATCTTTTTGTTGAACACTATTTTACGTTATACAGTCATCTAACAGAAATACAACGAGCGTATTGCATAGCGGCAAATTCAAATTGTATCTCTAACATATATATATATATATATATATATATATATATATATATATATATATATATGTATATATATATACATACATACTATTTAATAGAAATAAATGTATGCATACAATTGTTATTTACAAAAAATTAACAACAGAGCAACAAACATGGTTACTTTTTCATAGCATTTTAATTAATTTACTTAATACTGTTTAGTTGTACGATATTTCTTGCGAGTTATTTTAAATGTTTGAAAAAAGATCAGAGACAACATCTAAAATTATTCTTTATTTGCAAATTCGCCTTCAACCCTTAAGCGTTTAGGTCGAGTATGCTCGTCATAAAACGACATTTTTTGTTTAATGTCGAGTATACTCGTCATGAAAAAATCGTTTTTGCTATTTATTGTAAAATTTCGGTAAAAAAATGTATATATTTGTAATTTTAGCACATTTTAGAATGTTTCTAAGCAGGTTTCTCTTCGTTTCGTGAATCTTTCGTCTGCTATCTAGAAAAGTATTAGGGGGTGTAATAGAAAAACTTGTGAAGTGAATAATGTTTTTATTTAGCCTCCCAGATGAGTTTTACTGGTAGTGATGAAAATATATCTTTACATCGAAGAAAACAGAAAAGAACAATAACACCTGTAACGTCTTGTGATGAAAGTAGTGATGAGGTTGAAGAAGATAATGAAGATGCGGTTTTACATCCAAGGACACAGAGAAGAATACCAGTAATTTCAACGTCTTCTGATGAAAGTAGTGATGAGGATGAAGAAGGTAACGAACCCGATAAAGAAAATAAATATTCAAATGTGCAATGGAAAATTAGAGATGGTGAGCGAGCACAATTTAAATTTACTACTCATCATGGCTCAAATTTCACTATTTCCCCCATTCATCAAGAACCAAATATGTGTTCTTTATGAGTTTTTTTTACATTATGACTTACTGAACATAACAGTGGAGCAAACTAGTTTATATGCTGAGCAATTTTTAGAAAGTCGCCTGAATTTTAAACAACATTCAAGATTAAAAAAATCGATGCCAACGAGCAGTAATGAAATGTGATTTGTGAATTACTTACGAATAAAATTAAAAAATTTTCAAGGAAACAATCAAAAAAATTTATCATTTTATTATAATTTCAGGCAATCTTACAGCAAATCTACTAGTGTGTTTTCGTCGAGTATACTCGTCGTCGCCTAGAAATAATTAAGTACGCCAGGGCACATTTTCAAATTAGGACGAAAAGCTTGAATTTAATCAGAATAAAATTATGTTTTTCACTATAACATGTCTTCTTTCTATTATCAAACATGTAATTTATGGCAATGCCCCCTTCCTTATTTAATTATAGAATGTCTTATTTATATTACTGAACCTGTAATTGACAACAATCCTCCCTTCCGTACATTTACATAAAAACACTGAAGTTTCACTTCTGTTCTGTGTACACGAGCACACGAACGTTCTTTTTACTGTTGTTTCGTGCTTTTAAACGCGCTTCAGGACTAGTCTCTACAGTACCCTGCTGGCAATCGGTATCAAGCTGATCAGGGGATACCTTTCTATGTCATCACCCTTCTTGCCAGACTTACAAATAGCTAGGAATTTGGCATGTTTCAACTTTGATAGGAAGTGGATCAGGCTTAGTGCCGCATTACAGACGTTGATATGTAATACCAACCCCTTGGTGGGTATTGTCGAAGGATTCTGTTCTAGAGTCCATCGACTCCGGGAACTTGATGAGCTTTAATGCTGTCTATTATGTTTTTAACTTCCCGGGGAGGAAGAGCAGAGAACTCGTGTAAGATTCGTGTAAAATCGAAGTATCATTGTAGGTTCACGCCTGGCATCGGTCGCGGACGGATGTATTTTTGTGGAGCTCCGCTGTGAAGTGAAGAGACAGTGTTTTTGTGCAGTCCCGCGCTATCCAGTGCTATTGTGCTGTGTGGTTGGTATTGTGCAAGTGTTCACCGATTCCGGTGTTAATATTGAGACGCTTTGCGCTATTTGTTGGCAGTTTTTTCGTGCAGGTGTGTGTTTTTTCTTACCGTTAAAAGTTCGACTGCATCATGGCAGATATGGAGGTGACCGCACCGACAATCGATTCAGACCACGATGAGTTCGAGTGGCTGAAGCCGCGTAAGAAGAGAAGACGCGTCAAGACGCCCGAAAGTGCGGCGCCGGACAACAACTTGCTCTTGAGCGGTGAGAATGCTTGAACCGATACAAAAGAGGTAAGAAGTGGCGTGCAGTCGGGTGTTTTTGGAGCTACGTCGCGACGAGTTTCTTCGGATTTTAAACAGAATTATTACCAGAGACGAGACTGGGATCCATCACTATCACCTGAGAGCATACAAGAGTCCACACAGTACCTGAAAAAGGGGTCTTTAGGTGTCGCAGTCAGCGGAAGCAATGTTGACGACTGTGTTTTGTGATGCAGAAGGTATTCTTGTATTCTTAATTGAATACAAAGAAAAGTGTGTCCAAATTAGCCATAGCGAGCTACGAGTCGAGTATTCGTCAACGTTGACAAGCCATTAAAGAAAAAAACGTGAAAAATGGTCGAAATTGTTCTTCTTTTGCGAGACAATGCTCTGGTATATCGAAGTAAGAGTTCGATGACTGTCGTAACTGAATATGGCTTCCAACAACTCTGCCATATATCATATAACCCAGACCTAGGACCGGGCGATTACTTTCTATTCCTAAATCTGAACAGAGACGTAAGAAGAATATAAATTCAGGACGGCGAAGAAGTAAAGTCGGCTATTTTAGAGCATTTTTCAAGCAAACCGCAAGAATATTTTTTTGAAGGTCTCGAAAAGAACATTGAGCGTTGTTAGAAATTCATTAGTTTTAAGGGAGACTATATTGAAAAATAAAAAAAATTCAAGTCAATCATACTTTTCTTTGTCATTTTTTGCGCTTACTTTTGGACCTCCCCTAGTATATCTCAATACTAATCGTTTAATGTGTATGATTTTTTTAAAAAAATCTATACAGAGATAATCTTATATATTACAGAGATAATTCATTTTTTAAAAAAAAAAATCAGAACATTTGTTTTGGTTTGATTAGATCTGTTTAGAATGATAGGAAGTAATATAAAAATTTGAAATTAAATTCACTCTAATGATGCAGGTCTAAGTGAAAAACAAAAAACATTATATTTCATGAAAAACTTTCGGTTATTATTCAACGATTCGGTTTATTATTCTATAATGTATTTTAAAAATAATGCGAATCCAAATTACAGGTCAAAATAACTAACAATAAGGTATGTGTTTTGTAATACCTAGTATGAGTATATCGAAGAAACTCACACTAGGTATTACAAAAACATAAAGATTTAAAATTAAAATCTGACAACAAATTTGTATTTTCAATAAATTAAAAACGAATAGAATATATAAATATATTTATATATTTTTTTTGGTACCATAAGATGTATTTTAAATTTATTTTCAATACTTCTTGCAAATCCCGTTATTTATTATAATTTTTTTTTCAATAATTTTGCACCAAATGTGTATGCTGAATGAAATATTCTTATATTGCTGGTACGGAATTGAAGACCAGATTATTCCTAGAATAAGTCTTTATTATATAACATTTATAAATTAAACTTTAAATATTAATCAGAAAATTAATGTTACATAATATATATATATATATATATATATATAAATATGTATGTATATATATATATATATATATATATATATATTGTGTTGGCCAATAAGTAGTGTTGGATTTTTTCTTAAGAGATAATTTCTGCTGTTTTTGAAGTAAAAGACAATTCATAATCTATAAAGCGCATGTACAGTCTAAAAACTGAGACTAACTTGTAATTTAAAAAAAATCATTATATTTAGTAAATATTCTTTAATACTTCTTTTGATTTCAATATGAACAACGAGAAGATATATTTTCGTTCAATAGTGCTTTTTTTACTTCCGCAAGGGTAAAAATGCGGTACAAAAGATTTCTGATGTGCATAATGATCGTGCTGAATGAAAGATTGGTGCAAAGATGGTTCGAAAAGTTTCGTGATGGAGATTCGTAGTCTCACTGACGATAAATCGAGATTGATAATGATCAAATTTCCGGTCCAGTTGAAAATAATCCACGTTATACCACACGACAGATTGAAGAAATGTTGAGAACCATTTGCATCAACATGAAACGGTTTCCAGATATGATGTGTAGGTTCCGCACAATTTAAGCGAAAGAAATCCACTCGATCGAATTTCTTGCCGAAATGCAATAAGAACGAACCATTTTTGAAGAGGATTGTTAGTGGGGATGCAAAACGAATTGTCTACAATAATGTGACACGAAAGACACATTGAATTAAACAAGAATCAACCTCGTTATCTTCTCACAAAAAAAATCACACCTCAAGAAAGTCATATTATATGTATGGTGGGTTTAGAAAGGGGTACTGTTTTATGTGTTCGTGCCGCTTAATCAAATCATTGATTCTGATCAATACTGTTCACAATTGGATAGACTGAAGAAGAACATTAAGGAAAAATGACCAGAATTTTCCAATAGAGAAAGAGCAGTTTTCCATCGAGATAACGCTATGCCACACGTATCTTTACAGACTAGGCAAAAATTGAGAGAGCTGATTTGGGACGTTCTTATTCGTCCATCATATTCACCGGATTTAGCACCATCAGATTTTCACTTATTTCGTTGTTTTTAAAATGCTCTTAATCAGGGAAAAATTGATTCTTTAGAGGCCTGCGAATTGAATGTTTTGAGCTTTTTTGGGTTGCTGAAAAGATAACAAACTCAAAGAGGATGGTGTTATGAAATCGTTTATAAAATGCCAAAGAGACATCGATCACAATTATTAATATATTATTGAAAAAAATGTCTATATTAAAAAAAATATCTGAGAAATTTACTGAGAAATCCGACATTACATATTGGCCCACCCAATACATATATATATATATATATATATATATATATATATATAAACAGTGTAATTTAATATACAAAATCATAATAAGTAATTAAGACAAAACAGAGATTTTTTAATCATTTTATAAGATTTTTGATTTGTAACTATATGAAAAACGTTTTATTATTAAATTATTGTGAATGTAACATCAACTTTAATTGTTTCCCAATTTCAATATCATATATATATATATATATATATATATATATATATATATATATAAATAAGTATTAATTTGGTGCAAATAATAATTGCGGTTTTTCTCATTTCTAGCTTGGCACCGATTTTTCTAATTCGATAGTTTGTTATCATATATATATATATATATATATATATATATATATATATTCAATATATTTCTTAAATCCTAGTTTAGTTATACTTCTTTGTTTGAATTAAGAATTGATTTTAAAACTGTCTCTACACAGTCTATACTAATTCATCAACCTGCACCTACAGAGTGTTCATTAAATTGAACATAAATTTCGTTAAAACTTATCTGCGTTATGCCAGTTTGCATTCGTCGTTGGATTTGTACAAGAGTAATCTTTTGTCTGATTTCAATAAACTTAATAGCTATACATCGAATATCCACCTACATATACGATATCACAAATGTTCGTAAGACGTATGAAAATGTATTTAATTCATTATGTTGTTGTATTAGGTTGGTGTAAAAATAATTACAGTTTTTATCATTTCAAGTTTGGCGCTGATTTTTCTTATTAGAATTAATGAAGGTAAACGCGGCCATACCAGTGACATATGGCATGATTTCATCAAGAAGTCAGCTCACTGCTGAAAATAACCTATTATTTTACAAAATGGCGATAAAACCGGTTATAATGTACGCGGCACCCATTTGGAAGAACGTCAAGAGGACTAATGTTAAGAATACACAAACAATACACAATAAAATCCTACGCATAGCACTGCACAGACCGTGCACATACAAAATAAGACTGCTTCGCGAGGAGGCGGATGTTGATACGATACATGAATTCATTATGAAAACAAATCTGAAATTTTATCAGCCGAAGACCCATGACAACGAATTGATTGAAAATTTAAGATCGTGAAAAACAGTTTACCTGTGTAACCGGCTTGACAGAAGACAAACTCGGAACGAAGCATATCTTATCTTATCACTTCGCTAGTTAATAACGTGATTTTGCTTTGGGAAGGGGGTAGGTGATTTGTTCTTACTGAATCTTCTTTTTTTTTAAACAACAATACTAGGTTTTTTGAATTTTTCCTAGCAAATAAGTAGGAGTCTAAAAAATGAATTCAAGTTAGAAATGAACAAAAGTTAAATATTAGTTATCTGGGAGAAATCTTCCCCAGGAACGATTTAAATTAAAGAAAATGTCTACAGAAGAAGAGCAAAATAATAAACTAAACTAATCGAAAAAAGCTTGGTCCGGATGTGTTGCAAACAGTGCAACCATTCAAACATGGACATCATCATCTGAAATCGTTACTTTGACACATGAAATTGACGGAGAAGGTTTTGAAGGTTTTGCCAGAATGATGTCGACGAATTGCTTGTGGATAATCCTTCAAGTGGCGATGATATTATCGGTGTAACTTTAGATATCGTCGAAGATCCAGAAAACGATAGTGAAGCGGAATAGAAGAAAAACCTTTCCCTCTCACTGAAAATATAATTCGAGGAGTTCTTCAACTTTACAATAAATTTGAAAATCATTTTCTCGTCCATGACACGAATACTATACGAACCTTCAAATTCTAATGGATGTAGCGAACTGCATAGAAAATTAGTTAAATCGTCATCGCAAAATTTAAACAAGGGATTACGTTGTTAGAGCTAAAAAATCAACACAGAACGAGGGTGAAGTCGACGCTAACACTGTTTGTGAATGGACCATTGTCTTCACTGTGCAGATCTGAAGAGCTGGCTATCTCTTCTAGTGATGAAAGTGATTTAGCACCAGTTCGCGAACGTTGCCGAACATTCTCAGATCGCCACAATAATTCTGATAAAATAAATTTAAAAAGAATTGTCACTTTTCAATAAAATCAAATGAATCAAGTCCTAAAACGAACTTATTTTAAGTTTTATATCAACTTCTTTCAGATTTTCGAAGGAACTTTTTAAGCATTCTTATTTCCCGAATTTTCATTAAATTTTTTATGCGATTTTCTGTTTATTTTGACTCATCGCTTTGGTTTTATGCGATTTTAGAAAATTGTGGAACGTGTCCTTAATTTTCCAACGTAAGTTATGTCTTTTTTGTGCATTTTTTTATCATATGCGGTTTTCTATGCATCGTACCGACCACAAAAAGAGACTTGGCTGTGCAACATTACAAGATACATTATTAAAGGACGATTTACCCTTGTACACACGTACAGTTGAAATTCTCCAATGAAGATAACCCACAAATTAAGAACCGTTTAATCTATTAATCTCGTATTCGTGTTCGTAAAAGTTACACAGAAATATAACCGGATTCACGGCACAGTTTATATGAAATACAAATAACAAACAATTGTTACTAATTCACTCGACGTCAATGATCACTCTGGATGAGCTCTTTTAAGCGCGTACTGTTGAAATTTCTAAGAAATAATCTATTTATCTCGTATTCGTGTTCGAAAAACTTACACAGAAAGATAATCGCAATAACAATACAGTTCTCGTACACACAAATAAGAAAGAAATCACTAAACCTGAAATTAAACGTTGAATGAGACTTTCTTAAATAAGTGAAAATCTACAGATATGTTCGAAAACGATCATGAAATTTAAATATGACTAAAAACAAATAACATAATTATCACAGTCGGCTAGCAAAACTGTATACAATTCAATAAAATACACAAAGATGAAAAATAGAGAGCAGTGTTTCAACAGAACAGAAAGAAATACAGCCGAGAGAACTATTCGTTGCTAGAATTCAAAAGAATATAAAAGTTAAACACGACTTTAAATCAACACTATTTCATTGCATCATTGTCTAACATTCAAACGTATTTAATTTATATAGAACAGGATATATGTTTCCAATATAAAGTGCACGTTCAAATTACAATTATTTAATAAACAGATTTCGTAATACATATATATATATATATATATATATATATATATATATATATTACAAACAGAAATATATAAATTTTATGATTACATGATTACATTTTCAAATCGATAAACAATGTTGTAAAACCGACTTGATCGTTTCTGATATTTCCATTCCATTCCATTTCCGTTCCATTGTGTGTACCAACACCCGATGTAACAATTTATATCAATAAAATACTTTTTGATTTTGATTTTAATTCTGGTATTTCACTAACGATACAGACCTGCTTAAGGTACAACAAATATTTCTATTAATTTTAATCTACCTTTAAATAAAAACTTGTCAATTTTTTCAATAAAATATTTTCAACTCGACCCCCTCCAAGATTAAATCGTGTGTGCACCACTGTATGCACATACACACACACATACATACATACATACATACATATATATATATATATATATATATATATATATATATATATATATATATATATGTATATAGGTAGATAGATACACATAAGTTAAAGAAAAATACAAACGGGATCTAATTACAAAGCTAATTTATTTAGAAAAGTATATGTTGCCAAATAAAGATTTTAGGAAAATCATGCTCCATATTTAAACATATTTACTTGACTCTTGCATACATAGTGTATTTTTAATTCCTAGTTTAAAAGATCATTGATTAATAAAATACATACATTTTATCAGCTGATTCAATTTCCTTTTGATAGTATTAATATAATAAAGTTTAAGATTATGTATCTATGTGTGGTATACGGCATACAAACTAATTGTCATAGCTGTCTAAGCAAACAAATATCATAGGAAAAATAGATTGTTCTAGAACAATCTGCTCAATATAGAAAGATGCTTAGACAGTTATCGTCAGCATTTGTTCAAACAACAACAAACTAAGAGACACATAAAATTAGTCGATTGTATTTGACAACAAAACTATATTCATACGCATACAATTAATCTAATGTATTTGTATTTGACAATAAATAAAAAGATTAAATGTCATACAAAACTTTTGGACAAAGTATAAATGTATCCTGGTGACAGCGGCTGAAAAATCAATCAAGATCGACCATCGGGCAGCGAAAGGAACCGTTCTGGTAACCAGCGCCGGAGGGATACGACAATGTATATATATATATATATATATATATATATATATATATATATATATATATATATATATATATATATAGGGACGACCGGGGCTAATTGTAAGTGAACTACCTGCTAAGTAAACCTTTGCTTTATAATCCAGATAAAAATGTTTTTTGAGCTCGTCTTTAGTACTGTGGGTTACTATTAATGTTCCTACGCGACTAACCAAGTTTGGTAGAGTTCGGTTCGCAGACGCAGCCTAGACTAATTCCAGTGACTTCGTCACCAATGAGTCCGTCGCAACTGAGCTTGATATCGCCGAGTCTGTTCCCGCGACTATTGGATCGGCTCGTCCTTCTTTCGAAAAGCCAACGGATTTTAAATCGACGTTCAAAAGTATCCGAGCATACCCAAAGACCGGTCAACGAAAGCAGACTCGGAAAGGACGTAAGCGACGAACGAACACCGTTCTCACGGACTCACCTGTTATGAAGAAACTGGTAGCTGATTAAAAGGGTTAAACAAAGAAATAAAGTGGCTCGTACGAAAGCAATTTCGAAACCTACACTGGCCATGGCTTCCAGGAAGAGAGAACGACTGAATGAAACAGTAGTAGATTACAGTTATCTGATTCTAAATACCTTTTTCATGCCTTTATTTAGAAAAAAAGTTTCATACAATACATGTAAATTATGGAAAAAAGGCTAAATGAAATGTATTCATTATTTTTTATGATAAAAACGTGTATTTTTATTATTAAGCAATTTTTAATATAGGTGTTCAATTAGCCTCTGTGGAAGGTTTACTTAGCCCTGGAAATTTTGACATGTCTAGTTTTGCACGTCTTCACTTTTTCTCAAATAACGAGAATAATATTAAACGAATATTTAAAATGCCTACATATTTTTTAGGTAGGTGTTTAACCTTTGCAATAACATGGTTTACTTGGAGAAACACATTGATTTTAATGAAAAACGATGTAAAATAAGAAACGGTTCATTTAGTCCCGGTCTCCCCTATGTATATATATATACATACATATATATATATATATATATACATATATAAATATATATATACACACATATGTATATATATATATATATATATATAAATATATATACATATATATATATATATATATAAATATATATACACATAGATATATATATATATATATATATATATATATACATATATAATCAATAGTTATAAAAAAATCAAGAAAAATTAAACTGACCTTTTTGTGGAAAGACAACTTGATACGCATGGAAATTTATCTGCCTGATTATCACAAAGTAAAGTTAATTGGTATTTAAGTAAAAGTAAATATTTTCTATAAATGAATACCATAAATACAGATTTCCTGAACTGGATAAAATTATGGAAACAAATGCAATGGTAAGACATACATACATACGTACATATATATATATATATATATATATATATATATATATATATATATACATATACATATATATATATATATACTACGGGGCTTCGCCTTATGTTCGCTGCGCTCGCACACTTGTCAATTATAAAGCTGTACATGAACCGAATGAAACAATGAACATATTTCTCAAAGATCATATGTCTATATAATTATTATCACAAATATATGGCATCGTAGTCGTTATATATATATATATATATATATATATATATATATATATGTGTGTGTGTGTGTGTGTTATGTCTATATAAACATCGCAGATAGATTATTTTTTTGCGATATAGTAATTTTATTGCATAATTTTGATTATATATATATATATATATATATATATATATATATATATATATATATATATATATATATAGCTCATATCATTTGTTTGAATATTATTTAATGTGAGCTTATTATTAATTATATATTTAGTACATAAGTTTATTACACAGTTACATATTAAATGGTATATATAAACATTTAAAATTTTGAAGTATATACACATTATATTACAAAGAAAGGTCAAGAGCAAAGATGTCCTGGTTTGAAAAAGATTAGATCTGCAAATGTGAATACATAGCAGTCGTCTGTAGCGAGGGCTTGAGGGGCCCATTCTTTCTTGAGCGCCGAGCGATATACGCTCATGGCTCGCGTTTCACGTATTTCCTGGAGTGTAGCTGGATACGGAAACTCTCTTTGTTTGGAGCATTTCTACCCCCTCCAGGGGGTCGTCACTTGTTGTTGGGCCAGCGGAGCTCCAGGTCGGCCAGTGAAGGCCGACCTCTTACTGGCCATCGGGGAGGGCTGACGCCAGGTCACTGTCCATCGTCCACCTCGCGCTGCGCCACCAGCAGGCTAGGCCGCTGGTAGTGAATACATAATAATTGTGTTGTGATTAAATACATTTTCTGTAAAAATAAGTTACGTTAAATTATCCTTTAAAATTAATTGCTGATTTTCTATTGGTCAAAAAAATTACATTCATCTTAAATCATCAAAAGCATTTGTGTAACGAATTCTAATACGAATAATAACTAGTAACAATAATAACTTTGATATTTATATTGCTGATCCAGCCATTGTGTACTGTTACACGAGACTAGCACCCAGGCCGGTCAAAGTAACATAGCAAAATAAGAGAATGCTATTTAGTTTTGCGGACATAATTAGATGGCGTTAGTTGTTCGATTTGTAAGTCATTTTATGTATCGTTTTACTATTGGCAGAGAACATGAACAAATATAAATGCCTCTGATTGGTCGAACAAAAATTGTATTCTTTGCAAAACAATGTTTACAATTTCGTCTGTTTAATATTGTTTATTATCGCTGTTTGCACACTTTGTGAGAATGAATTTTGCTCGGCGTACCTGTTACACTTGCAATGGCCCGAGGGATAAATTATTTTTTTGCCCAAGGACGAAAAGCAGGTGAGTTAAATTTTAATTTTATTAGCATTCATTGTTAATAGTTATTTATGTGTAATTCTGTTTGTATCGTAGAGCACAACTATGGCTTCAAGCAATGGGAATTGGTGAAGACCATGCTGATGCTGCATAAAAAATGATGAGATTATGTAGCCATCATTTTAAAATAAGCGACTTTACAAATTTCCTACAAAGCCTCTTAAATAGATCAGCCGTCCCCTCTTTGTGCTTGGAGAGACAGGTATAAAATGTTCTCTCTTTGTTAACATCATCTACATCTGTTAAAAATAAATAAAGTTGTTTATTAGATACGGTTTTGAAAAATAACAATTTTTAAAAATTATGCTATGTGAGATACAATGATCCGAAAGTACCTAATTTGTTTTTGAGTAGCGATAAACATTTGTATAATAAGTACTATTTAAATTTTAGCCACCGTCTGCAGTGTTTCCATCGACCAGCACGATGGAAACACCGATCGCTCCTACCATTGCAGATGAGATTGATCTGCCAGTAAATGTAAGTATTCACAACTTCAATATTATAATTTATCTTGTAAAATTATAAAAAATTCTATTATAATCATTCAAATTGTAGCCACATCTGCAGTGTGTCTGTTATTATTTTGAATAGAAACACTGGTGGTATAAGTTAATTTAGTAGTTCAAAATTGTACAATATTATATGATAATATATGTATATTTTAGATCGCAACATTGGAGGAGCCGTCTGGAATTGCCACACTCCATACAAACTCAATTGAAACGAGTGCCAACAAAGAAGCAACGCCTTTAGTAGCTGTTCCTTCCAAAAAATCTCGTGTAAGTAGTTGTTATTCTTTAGCATGATTTATACATCTGACGTTCAAAATCTATTAATTTTATTTCTATTTTAGAAACCAACACTAATATCTCTTCGAGATATTAGGAAGGAAATGCCAAACACGTCGAGTACAGAAAAATTTATGAAGATTTTAAAAAAGAAACAAAAGTATATCTGTACTCTGAAACGTGTTTGTGCAAAAAATAAGAAAAATATAAAGGCGTTGTTACGAAGCAGTGCAGGTCACTTGAATTTAATTGTCAAAGATCTTCCTGCTACAGCCCGAATGTTGTTAGCCTCACAGGTATTAATTTTTCAAATTATTAAATATTTACATTGTCGTTTATAAATTAATAAACATATGTATATTTTTTATAGTTTCATGTCAGGGGTGTGGCACAGTCAGGCAGACGGTGTACTGAAGAAGAAAAATTGCTGTGTTTGTCTTTCTGGAAAAGAAGCCCAAAAGGTTATCGTTTATTACGGAAATTAATTGCTTTACCATCGATCAATACTTTAAGGACTCTTTTGAGACTGATTCCTTTAAAACCAGGTGTGAACGACTTATGATATTGCAGATTCAAATTAATAATTCTGAGGTTGTTTTTAGCTATTTCGATATTCCTAGACTTTTGAAAATCTTTTCCAGACCGTGCTGTTTAGTTATTAAGTGTTGTTTATTTTTTATTAGTATTTATTTATTTATTATTAGTGTTTAATTGTTTAACATTAGTGTTTAATTATTCAATATTAGTATTTAATTATCTATTGTTAGTATTAAGTATAGTTTTAAAATAAATAAGTTACATAGATAACTGTCTTTTTTGTTAATTGTAAATAGCATCATACAATAGTATGATCGCAAGAAAATTTAAATTTATTATAGATTCACATGCATTCAAAAATGTTTAATTTTAACACAATTCTGTAATAATTTTAAAGTATTGAATTTCGTATTTTATATCGAATTCATTACTTTACAATTATTATTAAATGTGTTAAAATTAAACATTTCTGAATGGGTATGTACATTAGCGCTAATATTCAAATTTGAAGTATTCAAACCTCCCGCACAAATATCGCGCGGACAGTGCCATCTAATTAAGTCCGCAAAAATAATACCCCGCACCCCCCAATCAATCGTTTTTTGCCATAGATTTTTAACCCGTAGCTTGTCATCTAGAGATACTTTATCTATGCTAGCATCTAACTACCTACTACTGCGTTCTAATCTACTGTTTATATTCTGTCCTGTAATAAATCACTGTACTTAAGTGTGTGACGACTTACTTTATTTGCGGCCACTACATATATCACATACGTTTTTCAAACACAGGGCAGCACTAGTTGGATTGTTTTGTCTTAAGACTAACAGTTTCGTAACACATTATATTATTTAGATGCACCTCCGTTTTAATATATCTTCTTTGTACATAAAAGTAAATCAGCAAATACTAATTAAAATATAACAACATTTAAATATTTAACGCGGACCATCTTCGTTCACTACAGGACAACTGTTCAACTGTTATCAACAATTCACGCAGATGACCACAGTTCACATCATTTATAGAATTATTGGAACATTAATTAATTCTAAACAATTTTCAAATACATCCAACTGTCCTATTGGATCGTCGATGAATCCGATACAAAAATGTACGCTTTGGTAATATAATACTCATAAAATAGAATACAATATCAAAGTAATTACAATGTATTCTAAATCGTGATGAAAATTACATACATTATACAAATGCATCTGTAAATGAATGATTCAATTACACTGATCAGATTAATCATACCAGTTGAAGTAAAAAGATACATAATACAATTTAAAATTAATTCGATGGTATCGTACTATTTTTAAAATAAACATCAGACTTATTTAAATGTGTGTGTATGTATATGTGTATAAATTTTCGTTTAAAAATTTAAAAAATACAATAAAATTAATATAGACATGAATTTGTAATTATAAAAAAAATATAAATTAACATAGGTTTCTATTAAATTAACTTTTATTTTTTTATAAAATGACTGATGTACAAATTTCCTTTCATTAAATTTAAAAATCACTAACATAAATTACATAATATGTTTGTGTGTATATATATATATATATATATATATATATATATATATATATATATATATATATATATATATGTAAGTAGTTATTTAAAATATAAAATGACAAATGATATACTTAAAATGTGTAATCTTTTTTCTGCATTTTTAAGATCATGCAATACTTTTTTAGATCGATCTATTTTTTATGTTTCACTTTATTTATTCGCACGCACTAATATGCGTGCAAATAAAAATTCTTAAAAGTTCAGATAAGTCTGAACTTTTAAGAACATCAACTTTACTAATATCACCATCGATAGTACTATTATATTTAAAAGAAATTCCTTCGTCCGACAAATCATGTTTACTTTTTTCCTTGTCATAATTTCTACATTTGATATTTTGTTGTCTATAAGATTCTGGTAAATTAGATTCGAAATTCTCTCTTGATCTTGAATTATTCAATTTTGACAAAGATTTGCGCCCAACGAAACAACAATAATTTACAAGAAAACATATTGATATACCTTGACGATATAATTATTATGAGTCATCGGAGGCCAACATTTCAACTTAAGTCGATAATTAGCGCCACATGTTCCCATTCACACAGCTTATACGTGTTAACTTTCATGACACCAAACAATGTGGTATCAGAAGTATTTTGTAATTTAATATGCCGCAATTAGATGAACGAACGAGAACGTGACATTAAAGAAAACAGTTAAACGAACCACCAACAGTTGAGATAAAAAAATAAAAATGTACACTGGCACGTGTGCAGGAATCCAGAGCGAAAAAGAAGGCACTTTCTAACATCTCGCACACTGTCACTCAATTAGTGAATTCTCCTCCATCCACCGTCGAATCAACAATGAACCACCAGCGAGTGAAATGCCTAATCCAACCAGTTACATTGATATAAATTTAAATCATAGGTGTTACCATATCAAAAACTGCAGTCACATAAAAGTGTCCATCTTACATTTGGAAAACAATTTATAAATAATCAGTTTGGTTTTGGGTGATCCATTTGTGATCTGGCTGTGGTGTAAAAATGATTAAAAAAATGTACTACGAAACAAGCAGAAATTCTTCGTATGGCTTTTATATGGCAGTCCGGTTATAGAAATAAATAATTTGACAGCGTGTAGCTGTTGCAGGTTATCATTGAGTAGCAACACTATCCCCATATTATCTAAATTGAATGACTTTTCATATCCAAACATTCATTCCGTCCCCGTTCATAGATGTGACTGTTACATAATCCCAGTTATTTGGTGCGACAGTGACGGCAACTGGCGAATTTTGCGTTTGCTGAATGTAAAATGGAAAACGGAAAAAAAATCGTAATTCAAAAACCGCATAAGTCACCGAATTTAAATTTTACAGAATTTAATGAAGACTGCATAACACGAAAGTAATAAGATTTTTTATGGATTTTCGTTGTTAATACGTTTTTCTAGGACTTTAATTTATTTGTTGCTCAACAATTACTGTCCTATGAAACCTTAATGTATAGAAAAAATCAACATGAATTGTTTTGACTTGTGTTGTTTTTGCAGGGAATCAGTAAGTGAGTAAAGTACTGTATTTCGAATAAAATATTTATTACAAGAGGTTGGTACTTATATAATATATGATCTTATATATACGGATACAATAGATTTAATATAAAAATTCTGCTTATCTACGTCAAATTCTTACATATAATCGTTTACATAATGGTCATATAAATTTTATTTGATGAAACATTTTAAACACTGATACACTCTTTACAATATACAGTAAGTGTACGTAATTTGGAGGAATCGAACGTTTTCAATTAGCTAGCTTGTAAAAAATAGCAGGAGAGGTAAATATAGCCGAAATGCTAGTAAGAAGAATAAAATATTATTCATTCATACTTATAATTCTAGTTTTTAACATTGAAATGATAAAATAGTAAATATCCTTAATTTTCTGTTTGCAAATATTAGAAAGGATGTACATAGGGAAATCGTCGTTGCATTTTTCATCGATGTGTTTTAAAAATAACTCACAAGGGGAGGATACGTCTTTGGAAATTGACTTTGGGAACAAACTTCGTGTAGTGGTAGGATACCCCAAAGGTATTAATATAGGAACGTACTATCTCGCACTATCTAGCCATTTTCGAGAAAAAGGGCCCCAAAGTTTCCGCATCAAGCTTATGAGAGAAAGATTTTTATCCGTTGCCAACTAGCTTGATACTTAGGCGGTAGAGCGCCGGCCGCAACTGTTTGGAGTTGTGTGGTTCGATTGCTGCTCTATCTATGCAGTTTTTTATTCTTCACTTAAATAATTATTTAATCCATTTAATTAAAAAAATATATTTAAATAAAGATGAAAAAAAATTTATATTGCAATTTTATTTTGAAAAATTCTCTTTTTAAAATTTGTATTATCTTATTTTAGAAAATGATTTTTTCACGAATTTTTCTTAATTTTTTGCATTATTATGCAATTCGAGCTGTCGCATGAAACGTCGTGGTGACTGAGAGTCACCTCTCGAGTGCAAAGGGTTAATATACATATACACACATATATATATATATATATATATATATATATATATATACATATATATATATATATATACATATATATATATATATACATACATATATATATATATACATATATATATATATATATATATATATATATATATACATATATATATATATATATATATATATATATATAAATATATGTCACATATATATACATATATATATATATATATTCACATATATATATATATACATATATATATATATATATATACATATATATACACAAATATTTACATATATGTAAATATTTGTATATATATATATATATATATATATATACCCTCATCAAGTTATTACTAAAATAATGCAGTTCATTTATTAATCTTTAATCTTCTACTGTATGATCACTGCAGTATTTTAGATATAACAGAATTAGGATATATATATATATATATATATATATATATATATATATATATGCATATAAGTAAATTTTAGTATATATATATATATATATATATATATATATATATATATATACATATAAGTAAATATTAGTATATATATAAATCCTCATCAAGTTATTGCTAAAATAATACAGTTCATTTATTAATCTTTAATCTTCTACTGTATGATCACTGCAGTATTTTAGATATAACATGATTAGGATATATATATATATATATATATATATATATATATATATATATATATATATATAAGTAAATATTAGTATACTGATTCTCTGAGGCAGACCCTTAAGAATGATATTCACCTCCTTCTCGGAGGTGAGAGTATAGGTGTGGTACTCCGTGTTACCCTTTTTGAAAATCCTGAGGACCTCGTGATAAATCGGCATCGAGTCTGGATTTTGTTATGGGACCGCTTTTTACATATTTTATGTGCACGATACCCATGTGCCCGGCTTTCTTAATATAGTCCTTGAGGTTGGCCACGAACCTCGGGTACGACTTGACAATGTGATGAAGGACAATCGAAGGGATCCTCTCCTTCACCTGAAGCTCGGCCGCAGCGATGACGGCCTCCGCGTTTACGAGGGGTGCGAACTTATTCGCTAGCCTGGTGACGCCGTCGGTCGTAACCTTTTTGTTGATGACATGCGGCTGCTCGTCGATACTAGGTCTCCTGGCCCGCTTGCGGACAACAGGCAACCATGAAAGAGCTTCCGCATCGTTGTCGGGCGCTGGCGTGACGACCTGGAACGGCTGCTCGACGGATGCGGGGACGAACCTCTCCTGCGACGGCTTGACCGCAGCAGCGACCTGCACCGGCTGATCGGCCTCGACCGCGACGACGACCGCCTCGTCCACCTCCATGGCGGTGTTAGTAAGCTTAGGATGCCCACTCGGCACAGCTCGGTGCTGTCGTACCCTGAAAGAGGTGAGGGAGGCGGATAGGCACAGAGGACACGGGTTCACTGGGCGAGTGTTTGCCGAGACGGCAGGAAGAAACACGTACCGGCACGCCGCACAGGCTAATGTACAAGATGAAGCGTAAGAATATGTGTCTAGAGTGTCATGAGCGCTTGTCACTAAAGTAAAAGTATCACGTGTCACGCAGTTCACACACACTGCTCACAGTCACAGTCACAACACTACACAAGAAAACAATCGCCAAAAAGCACCAACAGCATCACATGATGAGAACTATTTCGACAGGTCCGTACGGTAAGACCAACTCCTGTAACTCACGGGTGGGTATATCACAGTAACGATGGAGTTTTGTAATTGGTGTATCCCGAGGCAGACGCAGAGACGGAGCATGCAGTTCTGGAAGATCTGAAGCCTTTCCCAGTTGGTGGAGCAAGTGGTGAACCATACTGGACTGCATATGTCAGTATAGCCCTGCTGCAAGCCTTGGGGATCTGTAGTTTGGAATTTAATGGAATTTTGCTGTTGTTGAGAAGACTGAGAAGCGGGAAGCGAGCACCGCAAGCCTTGCGGATGCGATCAGAGACCAGGGGTTTTGCTGTTAATTTTTTCGACTTATATACTAACGAAAAAGGCGGACTTAATTGAAGCAGGCCTATGAGCGCGAGTCTAGTCTCTTTTGTTCTGTCTCGAAGCGTATGTCCTTCATTTATTATTTTGTGGATATATATACATTAATTAATTTCAATAATCAAAATAATAGCGAAAGAACAAATACATATTTACAATAAATACAATGTATTTATCAAATACAGCGTGCTAATTTATACATATATGTAGATTAGAGTCACTACAATTTATATATGTATGTGTGTGTATACTAGGGGGC
Source organism: Acanthacorydalis orientalis (assembly GCA_034766995.1). Taxonomy (NCBI): domain Eukaryota; kingdom Metazoa; phylum Arthropoda; class Insecta; order Megaloptera; family Corydalidae; genus Acanthacorydalis; species Acanthacorydalis orientalis. Next base: position 61,521,794 of record CM068313.1, read on the forward strand.
TCCATCTCATGCTCACTGTTCTCGCCAAGCTCCGTGGTAGGCCTCGTTCCCCCCTCCAATTAAATAACAGAAATTAACAAACTATACACTCAAATAATACGCATATGTAAATCATATTTTTTTATAAAAGTTTTTCAAGTAATTAGAAAGATCATTCAATCAAGCGATTCATAGTAACCAGTCATAACACAGACCACGTGGCGGAAATTAAGCAATCAGAGAACAAGTAAAAGTTACGGGAACAGAACCACTGGTTGATTTTTATAATATATATATATAAAATGTACAAATGTGTGTTGGTGTAGCAAACACATGCAGAATTCTGTAATGTCAAAACTGCACGCACTTATTAATTTAATAATAATAAGTGTATTTAATTTTAGTAATGATCATTGCAAATCCGATTCTGAATTGTGCTGTGTTGTACTGTGGACTGACTCAAATTTCAAACTGAACTGCTGTTGCTGACAATACGAAAAGACAGATAAAAACTCGTGTCCATAGAAAGTATCTCCCGTGTCAATCAGCACTAGCCTGCTATAACATATGCAATATGCCTTCGTAAGCAACGGCCAGCTGCGATTTTAAAAGTAACACCCACTTCTGACACCGGGTCAGAAACCGGATCACACACTCGGGTCATAACAATATATATATATATATATATATATATATATATATATATATATATATATATATATATATAATGTACAAATTAATTGAAAGTGTATTTATATAAAAATAAAATACATTGCAAATTCTCCTAATAAACTCTAGTGTAGGGGATGTGCAGAACTCTGAATGTTTCCACCAGTTTGATACTGGACTTGAGCCCTATAATATACATAGTACTTTTGCGCCCGAACTGAATCTGACGGATCCTAATAACTGAGAGTTGGTTAAATTTCAACTCTTTCAGGATCGCTCCGTGTATCAAATTCGATTATAGTACCTTCAGGATGACGTTGATATCTTTAAGGTAGGTCGGAGTGTACGTATGAAACTCTGTGATCCCTTTTTCAAGATTCGTAGAATCTCATTGTACACTCCCATGTTGTATGATGCGATGGTAAGACCAGATATGGTATGTTTTACGTGAATTCTACCTGAGACAATAGTCACTGCTCAGAATGCCTGTCGCTTACCTAGAGTACTGATCCACTACATGATGCATGTATCGGCGGAATTTTCTCCTATTTGTTATTACTAGTATACCGTAAGGCTTTCACATGAACCAGATCTAACTTTGGCGATGACGACCGTGATAGTAGACTTGGCCGGTTTTTATTATTATTAACATTTGTTTCTTCTTGGTTGAGTTTACGTGACCTCTTTTGTGTTTATAACAACGTGAGCTCATTGTTTACCTCCCCCACGCCCAGAGAGGCGGATAATTATTATCACTGTCACTGACGAATTTTGTAAATACACAACCACAAAACAACAATTAACTACGAAAAATTCCTCACCATTATTGGGTGAGAATGATAGGTTATTGTGCGCGCGCACACAATATGGCGTAGAGACAATGGTACCAATAGACAAAAACGACAAACCTCTGTCGTTGCATATGAGCAAGTACGGAAACGATTCTAGA
>CM068313.1:61528390-61650325 GCA_034766995.1 Acanthacorydalis orientalis
TGTTAACTTGAGATAGTTAACTTGAGATTGTAACTAGATTTGTAACTTTATTTTATGAATTCGTTTATAACTTGAATTATGAATTTGTTTATAACTTGAATTATGAAATGATTTAAATTATGAACTTTAATAACAGCGCAGGCCTGAAGGGCCCCGCCCTCCATGAGCGCCGAGCATGTACGCTCGCGCTCAGAATACAGACTTTACATGAGTACCGAATACTAGTGAATGAGTACTGAATAATACTGAGTACTGAATAATACTGAGTACTGAATAATACTGACTGAGTAATACTGACTTATGAGATCTCAACTACCGTTTATATACTGTTCTAAATGAAATAGTGCATTGTATTAAAGCGTGTGAACACAGATCACGACAGTATGTGAGAACAGTTTGATTAAGAAGAATACATTGATTAAATATTGACACGTCAGTTGAAATTTCATTAGTCATAACCGTGACCTAATTATAACAAGTGCAGCATTGTGACACATTTATGAAAAAGTACAGCTGAGTGACACAAAATTATGAACACGTGCAGCTGTGTGGGTGGATACATAACACCTCCCTCCTTAAAAAATAAACATATGGTCACATATGTTTGTTAAACATTAAATACTTAAACATTAAATACATTATGGAATACAATTTTAAAAATACAATATAGATAACATATAATCAGTTATTTACTTCCTTTGAATTACGCCAGATTTCTAAATCTTGGATTTACAAGAGGTTAGAAATAATATGTACTGAATATTTGTAGTTGAAATAGATAAATATTAAGACGCATGAATTTTGAAATTGAAATAAGAAACCTTTAATTGTTGATATGTACCAAAAAAAATAGTTGCGATCGTATATATCTAGTTTTCCAACTACACAATGAATTATATATTTTAATAAAGTAGATTATAAAGAAGAATGGCATAGTTCAAAAGCAGTATCACAATCTTTAATACATAGATACAAATTTGATTAATATTTAAAATTTAAAAACTAACACAAATTGAGTTATGAATATATATTTATTTTCAACTGTAATTTAAGTTTATTAACTTAATTACTTAATAATTTTCCGATGACTTTTTTACAATGGAGTAAAATATTTTTAAAGATATGATTACAAAAGTGTTAATTGAGTTATTGTTGTAAAATAAGTTTGATTTTTTTTTTTTTATATAATTTGTATGATTCATAATTTGTTAATTTATAAAATTGTTGTTGGTTGTTTATTGAATTGAGTTCAAGTAAAAATAAAAATAACAACTTACAATAATATAGTAAAGTGATTATTTGAATTGTGTTCTTACGATGTCTTGAGAAGATGTCCACTAGAACTAGTAAAGAACACCGAATGTTCCTAGTTTAACAGCGACAGTACTTTCTCAATAGACGATGTCGATTCGAACTGATGTAGAACACCGAATGTTGCTCAGTTGAACAGCGACAGTAATTTTCAGACCAGCAGATATTGTTTTGGATCTTCCAAGTTTAAAAGATTAAAATCAACCGTAACAATAATTGATTAAGAGCAATTGAATTGTATACGTTATTTGGAGATGATCCCACTTCTGACACCATTTTTATGTAACTCTAAAATTTATATCCCACTTCTGACACCAAATTTTATGTTATGGGTTAGTTGGATATAATTTTATAACATAAATGATCTGCAGGTTTGAATGAAACACAACACAAATTTTCATTTACTACTATTGTTTAATTGTTCTGATGAATATAACCACACGGGTTCTGTTACTTGACTGACTTTTGATTGTTACATGATTCTTGATAGTTACTTGATAGTTACTTGATTGTTAACTTGAAATTGTTAACTTGAAATTGTTAACTTGAAATTGTTAACTTGAAATTGTTAACTTGAAATTGTTAACTTGAAATTGTTAACTTGAAATTGTTAACTTGAGATAGTTAACTTGAGATAGTTAACTTGAGATTGTAACTAGATTTGTAACTTTATTTTATGAATTCGTTTATAACTTGAATTATGAATTTGTTTATAACTTGAATTATGAAATGATTTAAATTATGAACTTTAATAACAGCGCAGGCCTGAAGGGCCCCGCCCTCCATGAGCACCGAGCATGTACGCTCGCGCTCAGAATACTGACTTTACATGAGTATCGAATACTAGTGAATGAGTACTGAATAATACTGACTGAGTACTGAATAATACTGAGTACTGAATAATACTGACTTATGAGATCTCAACTACCGTTTATATACTGTTCTAAATGAAATAGTGCATTGTATTAAAGCGTGTGAACACAGATCACGACAGTACGTGAGAACAGTTTGATTAAGAAGAATACATTGATTAAATATTGACACGTCCGTTGAAATTTCATTAGTCATAACCGTGACCTAATTATAACAATTGCAGCATTGTGACACATTTATGAAAAAGTACAGCTGAGTGACACAAAATTATGAACACGTGCAGCTGTGTGGGTGGATACATAACAACTGTGCATGTTTTTGAATACTGATTGTTGATAATTTTTGATTATTCTATATCTGATTGTTAATACATTTTTATTGTTATTTATATTAACTGTGCTATTTTAGAATTCTCAATTATTTATTCAAGAATATTCAATAACTGATTATTGATACATTTTGATTGTTATTTATATTGACTGTGCATTAATTTAGAATTCTCACGCATTTATACAAGAGTACTCTATAACTGATTGTTGATATATTTTTTGATTGTTATTTATATTGACTGTGCTGTCTTAGAATTTTCAATTATTTATTCAAGAATATTGGATTACTGGTTGTTGATAAATTGTGATTATTTATATTAATTGGGCTATTTTAGAATGTTCAAGCATTTATTCAAAAATATTCGATAACTGATTGTAGATACATTTTTTGATTGTTATTTATATTGACTGTGCTGTTTTAGAATTTTCAATCATTCATTCAAGAATATTGGATTACTGATTGTTGATAAATTGTGATTATTTATGTTAACTGCGCTATTTTAGAATTATCAAGAATTTATTCAAGAATATGCGATAACTGATTGTTGTTAATTTTTGATTTCCGTTTATATTGACTATTCATTATTTAAGAAATTTCAAGAATAATCGATAACTGATTGTTGATAAATTTTGATTATTATGTTAACTGGGCTATTTTTTTTTTTTTATTTTTTTTAGCAGTTTTTATTTCTGACAGTGGCTGGATCGCTGTACCCGTGTAGTTATTTGTCGTTCCTCTGGGGATTTGATCTCTTTCAATACAATACTTAAAACTTGTCTTTCTTTAAAAACATGTATTGCTGTCATATGTCATAATCTTGACTTTTGCTGCCTAGGAAAAAGTTCAAAAAACCTAGATGACCTCACTCGCGAGAATGAGAATCTCACCCTCCCCCTTCCCGTTGTACTTATACGCAGTCTGCGCATCTGTACAGCTATCCCGCACGAAACAAACTTTTCTTCGCCCGTTTATTTTCAATTGACCGGTACTCTTTATCTTGATATGTGATGTACCTTCGATTTTTCCCTACAGTGTCGCAAACATAGATAAAGTATCTCTAGATGGCAAGGTACGGGTTAAAAATCTATGGCATGAAAACGATAGGTTGGGGGGTGCGGGGTATTATTTTTGCGGACTTAATTAGATGGCACTGTCCGCGCGATATTTGTGCGGGAGGTTTGAATACTTCAAATTTGAATATTAGCGCTAATGTACATACCCATTCAGAAATGTTTAATTTTAACACAGTTAATAATAATTCTAAAGTAATGAATTCGATATAAAATACGAAATTCAATACTTTAAAATTATTACAGAATTGTGTTAAAATTAAACATGTTTGAATGCATGTGAATCTATAATAAATTTAAATTTTCTTGCGATCATACTATTGTATGATGCTGTTTACAATTAACAAAAAAGACAGTTATCTATGTAACTTATTTATTTTAAAACTGTACTTAATACTAACAATAAATAATTAAACACTAATATTGAATAATTAAACACTAATAATAAATAAATAAATACTAATAAAAAATAAACAACACTTAATAACTAAACAGCACGGTCTGGAAAAGATTTTCAAAAGTCTAGGAATATCGAAATAGCTAAAAACAACCTCAGAATTATTAATTTGAATCTGCAATATCATAATACAGGAATGGACGAACTGTGAAGATTAATTTAATTTGGATAATTTTCTTTTTTTATTTCTTATATCTACCAGTTTTCGATTTTCACGTTTGCAGTACCATGGAATTGAGATAAAGCAAACACCTTTAATTATGCACAACTTCACGGTTTCATTACGAATTGAACATAAAAAGGAAAAATCTACAGCAGTGTTGATTACATCTGACAATTGTTTAAATATGTTCGCTGTATTTGAAATAAGTGGTAGCATTTTTTCAACAATAGTGACAGCATTACCGACAGCAATCACAACATCCTCAGTTGGATATGTGAGACTCGTCTTGCCGTCCTTATATTCTTTCATCTCAATAAATTGATTGCACAATGAATCTGTACAATCAGATATTAATGATTTGATACAAGACCCACAATTTTGTTTTTTTAAAATTCGTCTAACAATAAAACCAGCGACGTATGCCACCGACAAAATATGATATTCACCACATAATGTCGCCGATTCAACACTCGGAAATACAGTTGCTGAAAAATCAAAAGACGAATTTCGTACCAATGACTCTTCAACAACTATATTCGGATTACATATATCCTGTTTGTTAGAAGAATTTTGAAAAAAAAGTGTTCGAAAATCCGCTAAAAAATGCATTTTATCATCTTCTTCACAGTTAGAACCATTAATTCCAAAATTAGTTATGTTATTTACAACACAACTTTTATATGCAGATTCAAACTGTTCTGCGGTAGGATGATCGTTACCCCCTGAGCAAGAGCGAACCAAGCCAAAGAAATTTTCTAAAGGATCTTGATTGAAACTTCTTGTCCGAAGATAACGAAATCCTTGAGTTTTTAAAAATTTCCATACTCCCCGGATTGCTCTCAGTGTTATAATCCATCCATTTTGTGAGGGAGGTGTAAGGGGCCTTCCTGACTTTCTCAAATACACCCAGGAATTTATCACTGCTTCATTTTTTCCCCAAAACCGTATATGCTGTGAAGTTCTTGAAATGCAGCACCGGAGATCTTTTCCATTTTCAGGAGAAACACTGACTCCGTTGAGACTGTCGAACAATGAGTCGACAGTCTTTACAAAAACTGCGGTAGCCAGTGCTTCTCCTGGAAGAATCGCTTTTGACACAAGGCTGTTAATTCCGGCAGCCACCGAATGACTCATCACCTGTGCTGCTAAAGACACCTTCATACTTCGCATACCTGGAGACAAATGGGCTTCTGTTAATTTGGGCAATTGCCGATAGAGAACATTGCCCATATCAACTTCGTACAATTTTTGAATATGAGCCCATTTGGCTTCAGCGAAGATAGAAGTGTCCCCCAATGCAACTTCACAGCGTATATCGTGTTTCATGAGCATATTCCGGGTGCATTTGAGTAAATGGGGTGGATCAAACACTGTAAAAATTGCTCGACCTTCGAAACCAAAAAAGGGGTCTTCTTTTTTCAATTTTAAGGAATTTAATGCTTTCACATTATTGCATCCCATATCGCAAACTGTGCACACAACTCGAAGTCCAGTTGACTCTACTCGCCGAATAACTTCAATGATCATTCGTGACAAATGATCTGAAGTTAAATTTCGACAAAAGTAGTAGGCAATTGGTTGCTTCCAGCTACGTCTCACACCTTGCAACATGAAAACCATAACGCTATTTGCATATTCCTTCCCTATGAATCCGGTGTCCATGTCAACATGCCCAGTAATTCTATCAGCACGTTGGTCATACGACAACCCCTCGCGAATTGACATTTCATCAAACATCAATGAACAGAAGTTGTCGTTGACCTTTAAATTACTGACCATGCTAGTTAGGTACGACATGATGTAGTCGTTCACACCTGGTTTCAAAGGGATCAATCTCAAAAGAGTCCTTAAAGTATTGATCGATGGTAAAGCAATTAATTTCCGTAATAAACGATAACCTTTTGGGCTTCTTTTCCAGAAAGACAAACACAGCAACTTTTCTTCTTCAGTCCACCGTCTGCCTGACTGTGCCACACCCCTGACACGAAGCTATAAAAAACATACATATGTTTATTAATTTATAAACGACAATGTAAATATTTAATAATTTGAAAAATTAATACCTGTGAGGCCAACAACATTCGGGCTGTAGCAGGAAGATCTTTGAAAATTAAATTCAAGTGATCTGCACTGCTTCGTAACAACGCCTTTATATTTTTCTTATTTTTTGCACAAACACGTTTCAGAGTACAGATATACTTTTGTTTCTTTTTTAAAATCTTCATAAATTTTTCTGTACTCGACGTGTTTGGCATTTCCTACCTAATATCTCGAAGAGATATTAGTGTTGGTTTCTAAAATAGAAATAAAATTAATAGATTTTGAACGTCAGATGTATAAATCATGCTAAAGAATAACAACTACTTACACGAGATTTTTTGGAAGGAACAGCTACTAAAGGCGTTGCTTCGTTGTTGGCACTCGTTTCAATTGAGTTTGTATGGAGTGTGGCAATTCCAGACGGCTCCTCCAATGTTGCGATCTAAAATATACATATATTATCATATAATATTGTACAATTTTGAACTACTAAATTAACTTATACCACCAGTGTTTCTATTCAAAATAATAACAGACACACTGCAGATGTGGCTACAATTTGAATGATTATAATAGAATTTTTTATAATTTTACAAAATAAATTATAATATTAAAGTTGTGAATACTTACATTTACTGGCAGATCGATCTCATCTGCAATGGTAGGAGCAATCGGTGTTTCCATCGTGCTGGTTGATGGAAACACTGCAGACGGTGGCTAAAATTTAAATAGCACTTATACAAATGTTTATCGCTACTCAAAAACAAATTAGGTACTTTCGGATCAATGTCTCACATAGCATGATTTTGAAAAATTTTTATTTTTCAAAACCGTATCTAATAAACCACTTTATTTATTTTTAACAGATGTAGATGATGTTAACAATTAAAAAAATGTATACCTGTCTCTCCAAGCACAAAGATGGGACGGCTGATCTATTCAAGCGGCTTTGTTGGGAATTGGTAAAGTCGCTTATTTTAAAATGATGGCTACACAATCTCATCATTTTTGATGCAGCATCAGCATGTTCTTCACCAATTCCCATTGCTTGAAGCCATAGTCGTGCTCTACGATACAAACAGAATTACATATAAATAACTATTAACAATGAATGTTAACAAAATTAAAATATAACTTACATGCTTTTCGTCCTTGGACAATAAAATAATTTATCCCTCGGGACATCGCAAATGTAACACGTGCGACGAGCAAAATTCATTCTCACAGTGTGCAAACAGCGATAATAAACAATATTAAACAAACGAAATTTTAAACATTGTTTTGCGAAGAATGCAATTTTGTTCGACCAATCAGAGGCATTTATATTTGTTCATGTTCTCTGCCAATAGTAAAACGATACATAAAATGACTTACAAATCGAACAACTGACGCCATCTAACTATGTCCGCAAAACTAAATAGCATGCTCATATTTTGCTATGTTACTTTGACCGGCCTGGTCGCAAATATCTTGATATGCATTTATACGATCTTCTATCGCAACTTATCGTGCTCTTCTAGCACTCAGCCGTTACCTAAGGAACGTGCTTGGCAAGAAGTACTTTCTTCTGTTCCTGGCCCCCACTCTGGGCGCAGGCCACGCCTTCTTGAAGGTAGCTCTGTCTAACCTGTCTATCAATGCATTCTTGTGATGCGGCCTGTTGTAAAATCTTTGACTCATCCTGGTGATATATGCATCGAGATATTCTATCTCGGCTTCGTGTAGTTCAGCTGTGGAATAACAGCATTGCTTATTCAATGCTTTTCTCAGCATTTTGTTCTGTACTATTTGTAGTCTCTTCATGTTGTTGACACTCGTCATCTTCCAGATAGGAGCTGCATAGGTGATCACTGGTTTAACCACCGCCGTATACAACAATTTCTTATTGTCTTCATTTAGACCAGAGTCCCGGGCCATCAGGCCATTCAATTTTGCAGCCGCCAATCCTCCGTTCTTCTTAACGTTATTGATGTGTTCGGTAAAATTTAGCTTCTTGTCGAAGTGGACACCGAGATATTTCACGGACTTCTTCCATTCTATGGGCGTTCGTAACATCTTCACTGTTCCTGGACTCAACTTTTTCCGCCTTCTGTGGAAGAGGATTGCCTCGGTCTTGGCAACGTTGACTTTGAATTTCCAGCGGTCGAAGTATTTCTGTAGCTTCTTAATGTCGATCTGTAGCTTCCATCTGATGTCGTCCAGAGAGTGCCCCGACGTATATATAGCGGTGTCATCTGCGTACAGCGCCATTTTCGACTTGACACCTTCTCTGATGTCATTTATATAATACGTGAACAAGACTGGCCCAAGAATCGAGCCCTGTGGCACTCCGGCTCGAATATTCCTGACAGTAGAATTCTTTCCATTCACTTCGACTATAGACGTCCTGCTTCTCAGGTACGTATCCACAAGCTTCACCAAGTATCTGGGAAGTACGACTTGTAGTAGTTTGAAGATCAGGCCATCATGCCATACCGTGTCGAACGCCTTCTCGATGTCCAGCAGGATCATGGTTGCGTATCTTCCTCTCCAGAAATTACGGACAATCTGCTCCGTAATACGCGCCAGTTGATGCGTGGTCGCATGTCCTTTTCTGAATCCGAACTGCTCGTCGATTATCTTGTTCGACGCCTCTTCGTGCGCCTGTATCCTGTTCAGCAGTATCGTCTCGAACACCTTACTGAGTGTCTGCAGCAGACTGATTGGCCGGTAGCTGGCAACTTCTTCAGCTTTCTTCCCGACCTTCCTGAATGCCAGAATCTTGGCTTGCTTCCATTGCTCCGGGAAATGTGCTATTCTGATGGCAGCATTGTAGATTTCGGTGAGTGCTACCAGTCCCTTCTTCGGTAAATACTTTAGCACTATATTCTGAATGCTGTCTATCCCTGGTGCCTTCCTAGGTCTGAATCTCCTAATGGCCTTGTGCACCTCAGCTGGAGATGTGGGTATGATGTCTTCTTCTTCAGTCTCGTCAGCTGTGACGGACCTCCACGTCTCGATGAGTCTTTTTATTTCTGCGTTGTGCATAGGTCTTCCTAGGTTTTCACCCACCCTATGCGCTGATTCAAAATGCTCGGCTATCAATTCCGCTCTTTCTTGATCCGAGTATGCATACGTGCCGTCCGTCTTCTTCAGCGGCGGCATCGTCTCTTTGTTCTTATTCGATACGGCTCGGAGGGTCTGCCATAATGAGTTATCTTTAACATTAACTTGGGCCAGTCGGTCTTTCCAAGTTTCATTCTTGGCTGCGGTTATTTCTTGCTTAATCTCCTCCGAGAGTCGATTTCTGAGAATTCTATAATGGTCAAGTCTGGTCCTCTGCCAGAATCGCCTTACCGATGCTCTTAACTTGATCTTCCTGATCGGCTCCTCGGTAAGTTGCAGGCTATACGGGCGAATTCTCTTCTCAGGTATGTTTTCCTTCATACCTCCCTGGATGTTGTTCGTCAGATCCAGGATTGCTTCATGTATAGCCTTCGGCGTGCGCAAATTTTGTCCTATCTCGACATTTTCGTTTAGGTGGTCTTTAAAACCTTTCCAGTCTGCATTCTGATAGTCCCGCACGGTTCTATGTACCTTTGCCACCTACGTGCTGACTTGCATGATGACTGGATTATGATCCGAACTCAACTCGGTTAGTGTCTCGATCGTATCGATCTCTATATCCTGCACGAGAGCCAGGTCCAGGAACGACGGCATGGCTCTCGCTGGATAGTACGTTGGCTCATGCGGAGCAACTATCTCGTAGCTTCTACGCTCCGCATGCTACTCCAGGGTTCTCCCTGCTAGATTGCTTACGTGACAACTCGATTGCCTACTCCGGGCATTGAAATCCCCTGCCAGTATCACCTTGTTACCGAGACGTAGCACTCGGTCAATATCTTGTGTGTGGAGGAGGTCGATCGGAGCCTTGTATGCTGCTGCGACTACAATTTTATGTGGTATTTCGATGATTGCTGCCACCATATGTAACGTGTTCACCTGCGGTTCAGGTGCTCCGTATTGCCTTATGTCTCTTTTGACATACAGAGATACTCCTCCACCTTTGCCATCTGGCCTAGGTTTGTGATACGCAGTGTAGCCGGGGATTGCTACGTACTGGTTTTCTCTGCAATTGGTCTCTGAGACCATCATGACGTCAATGCTTCGTGCTTCCATGAAGAAGCGAAGCTCGTCTTTCTTGCGCCGGATGCCGTTTGCATTCCAAAGCGCAACATGAAGTGTGTCAGCTGGGGCGTATCTAGCCATTGACCTGACTAAGAACTGCCCAGAATGTGGCAAATTGTTCTTTTTCCGTCTTTGCTAGACGCAACTTGTTTGCTAGTTCGCTGACTAGCCTCATCATCTTTCCGACATCGCACATTTTGTTAAGTGACTCAAAGTCACTGGCCATGTCGGAGAACTGACCTGGACAGGCATTGCCTGTCCAGTACTGGGAGTGAATACCCCTGGAGCTGGTCTTGATGGCTGCTGCCATCTGTTGGGCGCGGGTGCATCGACGTAGCGAGTATCCTGGCGTCTCATGCCAGGGTAATTCCTGTTGTTCCTCGGCGGAGGCGGTTGTTTACGGGGCACTGCCCTCTCTCGTTGGAAAGCACGCCTTTCCTGCTCTTTAACATGAGCTATACATCCTTTATAATTTGCTGGGTGTTCCCCCTCACAGTTGGCGCATTTCGCGGGAGTGTCTCGCGGTTTTACGCACTCCCTGGACTCTTGCGATTGTCCGCATTTAACACACCGTGATGGTATGTTACAGTTGCGTGCCGCGTGCCCAAACTGTTGGCAACGATAGCACTGTGTGATTTGGGAGGCAGATTTGTAAGCCTCCCATTTAACAACCGTATAGAAGATACTCCGTACCTTCTTTATCTCTTCAATTTTTGTGCCGTTCGGAAACGACGCAATAAATAGGGGCGCGTACTCGCTCCGCCGATGATTAATCTCCCTGACCTTAAGTACAGGGGCACCTTTTGCTTTAACTTCTTCAACGATGTCATCAGTACACACGCCTGGCGGCATACCCTTTATGATCACGTTGACTAGCTTTTCACTCTGCGGAGTGAACGTGTGGAAATTCGTATTTCCTCTCTTCAGGACACGGACAATTTCGTGATACGTCCGCATAGACTCTGCCTTGATTATCAGGCCTTGCTGATTCGTCCTGGATTCAAATTTTTCTGGGTAGCCCGCTTTGTCTATATAGCGGGCCAGAGTAGTGGTGAGCAACCTGTGGTTGTCCATCGCCTGTTTGATAACGATCGGCGGTGCTCGCTCAGGTCGTTCATTCGTCTTGATGATTTGGGGTGCCCCCTCTAGCGGTGCGAACCTATTGGTTGTTACGACACCCGCTTGACTTGTCGATGGTATCGCCTGGTCAGCATTAGCAGTGCTGGGCGATACTTTGCGTTGTTTCATTGGCGGTCTGCCCGCGTTTGTCGTTGGCCCCGCCCCTTGCGTCGGGAAGCTGCTAACGTCACTTGATCGGCTGATTCCAGCGGCGGCTGCGGCAGCTGGCGGCTGGTCGACCGGCGTTCTAACGCGGCGGCGTTTCGCGCGCACCTTGATCCACGCGAAGTCATCGTGTTCCAAGTCGACCTCGGCCTGCTGCACTGGTGATGACGGAATCTCCGGAACTGGCGCTGGAATCTCTGAAGCTGATGTAATCGACACGTCCGGTGAAGCCGGAGAGTCTACCACCTCCATTGACGACATGACGTTTGTTGCGACCTGCAACAATTAAAACAAACAAAGCCGACCTCCCACACAGAAAAATGTCGCCACAAACGGCGAATAAAATTTGTCCGGGGCGCACAGCGCCCCAATGAGAAGTCCAGAAACGGCACACACTCTACAACACCCCACTACACAGCACTGACGCACTGCAAGCACGGCACTGCACAGCTGCACCCCACCACTTATCACCGCACTAGTCACAGCACAGCGAGACACAGAAATACACAACCGTTCACGACTGAGGTCAGACGTTGGGCTATTTTAGAATTCTCAATCATTTATTTCAGAATATTCGATAACTGATTGTTGATAATTTTCGATTTTTGTTTATATTTATTGTTCGTTATTTTAGAATTTTCAAGCATATTTATTCAAATATGTTTGATGACTCATTGTTGATAAATTTTAATTACTTATATTAACTGCGCTATTTTAGAATTCTCAAACAGTGATTAAAATATGTTCCATAATTTTTTCTGGAACAAGGACTACTAGAACTTTTGGCGGTGTGTCGTAGAACACTGTTTTGTATGCCGTCTATCCTGGGGGATGTGTTAATCTTCATGTTGTAAACGATGTTCCTAATCTCCTTGGGGGATGTCCAGTCTATCTTACCAACCATGCTGATGCGGTCGATGTTTTCCCTCGTTTTTTGGTGGTTATAAGTTCGCCCATAGCTTGATCTGGAACGCGATATACCATTTCAAAGCTCTACGACAAGAGTTCTGCCTTAGTTAAATCATTATATAAAATAATTGGGTCTATTTTAACGGAGGTAATTCCTCGTTTCGAATGATTGATCTGATTGATCATCTTCCAGACGCTGTTGTCATGATTTTTGATTTGGACCAGCATATTTCTCCATACAGCATTTTTGTGCTGAAAGACATCTTTGTGGATTTTCTCGGAGAGACGGTTGCGAATAACCCGGTACTCGTCCCTACGAGTTTGCTGCCATAGCATGTGCGCCTTATTCCTGGTGGCCATTATGATATCTTTCGTGATCTGTAGATATCTTCGTGTCAGCGTGCTGTGGTACTTTGAGGTGTAAAGAGCTGTGTCATCAGCATAGAGAGCGAGATTGACGCCCACCGGAAGAGACGGGAAATCATAAAGATAGGTGATAAATAGGAGTGGCTCCAGGACACTGCCTTGAGGCACTCCTGCCGGGATGGGTCTGAGGGTGGAATTTTTTTGGTCGACTTGAACAAAGAAATGGCGATCTGTAAGATAGGACTGTATGATCTTGATTAAGTGGATAGGTGTGTTGACTCGGAGAAGTTTGACTATCTGATAGTTATAGACTGAGTCAAAAGCTTTGTGTCTAGAGTTACAAGTACAGTGGCCAGTTTCTTCTTCATATTAGACACGACGTAACCGGTGATTATGTCCAGTTGATGGACAGTGGATAGTCTACTGCGAAAACCAAATTGTTCCGGAGGAATGATGTTTAAAGAGTCTATGTGCGCCCGCAGGCGCCTATGCAAAATGCGCTCGAGTATATTGCTAAGTGAAGCAAGCAAGCTAATGAGTCGTTAATTGCGTGGATTGTTTTTTGGCTTCCCAGGTTTTGGAAGTGCAATGACCTTGGCAGTCTTCCAACACAAGGGGAAGTGATTTAGCTTGAGTACCGCATTGAAGATTAGCGTCAGTTGTGCAATCGCCTTTCTCGGTAGTGATTTTAATAGTCGATTACTTATTTCATCATGTCCCGGAGCTTTTCTGTTTTTTAGGTATCATATTAGTCGGGCCACTTCAGAACGACGAACCAGGTTGATGTTGTCGTTGAAAGGCGATTACATGCTAAGATTTACAGTTATGTTGTGTGCTTAAGTGGAAAAGGAGGGATCGGAGAGATCTCGTGCGCTTCGCCGAAAGCGTCAGCTAAAGCATTGGCACGTTCTGCAGCTGATGTTGCAAGTCCGCTGTTGGTTTGAAGGGCTGCGGGAGGATCGCGTGCGGTCTTCAGCTGCCTCACGAGTTCCCAGGGTACGTTCTGCCTGCTGGATCAGAGCGGCATTAACTCGTTCGTTCCAGAGTTCTCTTCGGTATTCTGCTACTCGCTCTCTAATGATAGTGGACAGACTGTTTTTAAGCAGGCGGTAGTCGTGGTTTCCAGTACGCTGCCAGATCCTCCTGGCTCGGTTACGCTCCTTAATGATTGTTTTTATTTCCGGAGACGATAAGTAACCGGCGAAAGGTGTTGTTTTCTTTAGAGGTATATGGAGCTTGACAGCTTCAAGAATCGTACTCTCAAGTTCGTCAATGCTAGCCTCTATTTCGGCAGGTGTTGCAGGTTCAACGAGCTGGATGGCCTCGGCGATATGAACTTTAAAGTCATGCCAGTTTGCCTTGTCATAGTCTGGAATTTTACGAGATGGAGTTCTTTTAACTGAGGTGTTACCTATAATGGCTAAAACTGGAACATGATCCGATGGCGGACCACCGTCGGTGGTGCGCACAAGAAATCTGTCAACCGGATGGTTTTTAACGAGGAAGAGGTCAATGATAGAAGGGGTGTCTTTTCCGTTGTCTGGATAATGTGTAGGAGGGGAAGGATGTTTTAGGATCAGTCGATTTTCGGAGTCTATAATAAAACTGTGCAGCATGCGACCGTTTTCGTTAATGCAGGGGCAATGCCACATGGTGTGACGTGAGTTGAAGTCGCCTACAATGAAAGCTGGTGACGAGTGGTTGGTCAAAGTTTCGAGGGTGCTAAGAAGTAACCTGCGGACGTACACTCCAATTATTTGAATTTTTTTACGTCCGTCTAGTTGAATGACAACATTTTCCGTATTGATATCAAGGTCGGGTAGTCTGGCATGCTGGAGATCTTTTTTGACAAGGATAGCAACTCCACCTCCAGTGCTAGCCTTGTCATGACGGTGTACATGATAGTTCGGGAAAGTGAATTTCGTAGATGGAAGAAGACGGGTGTCTATAATGACAGCCACGTCAATTTTATACTGAATCAGCAGATGTGAAAGTTCAGGTTTCTTCCTCAGAAGATCACCTTGGATATTGAAATTGAGAATATTAAGTGAGTGAGTGAATTTATTTAAAGCACGCCTCGAAATCTGCAATTACGTCCAAACGCTTTATAATCGAGTCACACTTTTCTAAGCGGTTGCATACTTGATCGAGAGTAGTACACAGCTTCTTGATGTTAATAATTCCATTAAGACGAGAGATCTTTGATCTCAGGCAATCGAAGTCGGCCATTCCCACTTCTTCTGCAGGAGCACTGAAGGTGGGTGGATGAGGCGCTAGGCTTGAAGTGGAGTTGGCTGCCTGTTGCGAAACGTGATGATAGAGTGTACCCCTTGGTAATCTTTGACTAAGCTGCGGATACTCACTGAGCGGTGGTGGCATAGGAGCTGCTGTAGAGACGGTAATGGTAGGGGCCAGGTTGGGTTGATTTATACCTTGCCAAGCAGGAGTAGTTGGCAGGGGAGCCAGCACGTAAATTATTTTCCGTTTGGGAGTGGTCCTGCTGGCGTATTTGATGTACACAGGACATTGCCTGAGGTTGTCAGTGTGGGCCCCACCACAGTTGACGCATGTGGCTGGCAAAGTTATTGGTTTACGGCATTATTCCGACGGGTGGTCGCCCGCGCATTTCACGCATTTGCTTTTGACATGACAATTTGACGTTGGATGCCTAAAGCTCTGGCAACGGAACCATTGCGTTACCCCGGTGCCTTTATACTTCTTCCAATAAACTTTGCAACTGAATAATTTATTTATAACTTTGACATTGTTAATGTTAGTTCCATGTTCAAAATCTATTTTGTAAAGAGACAGCTTGTCCTCAGCTGACCTCATTACATACCACTTCTTGATTACGAAACCATTGGCGATGATTGCGTTAGCTATTTTCTCGCACGACATTGCGGGTAATCCTTTTAAAACCATCGCTACTGGCTTGTCTTCGGGGAGAGTGTAGGAATAAAATTCCACCTCCTCCTCATTCGACAGCTCAGTACGTAGTCTTTGATAATCGGTCACGTTTTCACATTGTATACGGACGCCTTGGTCCGTATACTTATAATCGATTTCTTTCTCTGTACATTCCGCAACTTTCCCCGCAAATATGTCGTGATCATTGGGTTTTTTGACGAGCACTATTGGTGGGAGCTTCCTTGGCTTCCCACGGGGTTTAGTTGTGGTAATGGGATGGGTGGCTGGGGCTGAGGCCCCAGCCTCTTATTGTGCTAATGTTTCATCCGGTTTACCGGTGAAGAGGCCTTTAAATTTGTTCGCACTAAAGAATTGGGAGGTTATCCCCTCCATAGGCGTAGATTTTGTTTCTGAGTTTCCTGTGGGCTTCGGGAATTGGCCCCCAGAGTTAGTTCTGCGGCTCTTTACAAGGGCGAAGCCATCGCTATCTTCTACGTCAGTTCTTGGGTTTGCTCTCGGGGCAGATACATTCAAGTTTGCTATAGTACTTTAATTTGATTTTGTTAAGTATGCGTTTATTTCATCGTCGCTCATCGACGAGATCCGAAATTTTAATTTATTATTTTGAGTACGCTCAAGGAGTGTAATTTTCCTGCGCCTGTGCGCATATATATTAATGTTAGTTGGGTTAGTAGTACTTACCCCATCCACAGGGTGGAATGTCATCCCTGACAAATCACTATCCGGCTGGATTACACCGGGCATAGACTGTGCTGGAGCGAAATGTTCATCAGTCTGCTCCAGGCTTACGCACTGAATTTAACACCACTATAGAAAAAACACTAAATTTCACACTTAATTCCAACACACAGAGACTTCTTTACTGATTGGTGTCCACGGCTAGAATGCATTGACAGAAGAATATCACCACTTTTACACTCCCTTACCAAAATCAAAATTAAAATCAAAAAGAATTTTATTGATTTGAATCATTACATCGAGTGTTTTTGTACACATAGATGGGTGCAGAAGTGGGTCCGGGGTCTAAGCTTTGGCTTCTTAGCCGGGTTTGAAGGGAAGACGGAGTTAAGTCCGGAGATTAGTGTGGGCTCAGGAGTTTGGATGCCGGGGGAAAAGTTTCAAAAAACCGGCGAAAGGGCTGTACTACATAAAAACTTGCAAACTAACAATAGATAAAATAACAACATTAATAATAATATAAACAAATATAAACAGACAGAGAACAAACGATACAAGAAAATGAAAAAAACATGCATACATACAAAACATGCAACAACAACAGACATGCGTTACTCACAAAACAGAAGAACAGTTGAGTCGAAGCACAAGAACGTTGAAGAGTTTGGGGACCCCAGCGCGAGACTGGGGTCGAGCGTCATTTCGCTGTCGGAATTTTACCGCGCACTGCGTAGCACTGTCGGAGCACTGATTGGCGATAGCCGTTTGTGGTTCGTCGCGCCCGCGAGAGTTTAGAGTTCGGCGCACACAGCACTGGGTGGACAAGTCTACAGTCACAGTTGTTCTGTCGCGAATGTTAGTATTGGCGGTAATGATAAAGATGACGCGGTGTAGGACACGCGTCTCAAAGACGGACTTCGTGCGGAAGCAGCTTCTTCCGTGCCGTCTTCGAGAGGGTCCACCTCGACCGCGGAAGTGGTTCAGCGGTGCGTCGAACATGCGCGCTGACATGCTTGACACACCGTGTAGAGTAGTTTCGGTAGATGGTGGCCACGTAGTCGGTGATACGTTCGAGACTGCAGAGGCGATGCAGCTCGGCGATGGGAGTGTCTGCTGGCATGCCGGTGATCCGGCGAAGGCAATCGTTCTGGAGGACTTGCATGTTCCTCCAGCTGGTCTTGCAGATGGGCAGACACACCGGGACGGCGTAGAGGAGTGTGGATCGAATGCAGGCCTTGTAGACGTGAATCTTGACCGCAAGCGGAATGTTTTTGGATCGCAGAATATTGGATAAACGGAATTTGCTGCTCTCGTCATGGCCAGCCTGTTGGCGGCGGCGGCGAAGCTCAGTTTGCTGTTCAGGAGGAGACCGAGATATCGGAGCTTGTTCGTCGTGCGGACGACACCCCCTCGAGAAGACGATCGCCTCGGTCTTAGAGCCGTTGACGCGTATCTTGTTCTTATTGAAATACGCGCTCGTCTGGGCGAGAGCAGACTCCATGCTATCTATGGCGGTAGCTATGGAGTTTTTGAGGGAGGATGTGAACAGGGCTGTGTCGTCAGCGTAGAAGGCCCTGTTAACGGTGGTACGGAGCTTCGGGAAATCATGAATGTAGAATGTGAACAGGAGTGGGCCCAGGACACTGCCCTGTAATTGGTTGGGGTTCTCGCGGTTGGAACTGGTTCTCGCGGTTGGAACTGGTTCTCGCGCGATAATATATGGGCTCTTGCGGTGCGACTATTTCGTAACTCCTACGATCCGCATGCTGCTCCAGGGTTCTCCCTGCTAGGTTGCTCGCATGACAATTCCAGTGCCTACTCCGGGTATTGAAATCCCTGGCCAGAATAACTGTTGCCGAGACGCAGTACTCGGTCGTTATCTTGTGTATGGGGAGGTCGTTCGGAGCATTGTATGCTGTTGTGATTACAATTTTGTTTGGAATTTCGATGATAGCTGCCATCACCTGTAACGTATTCATCTGTGGTTAGGTGCTCCGTATTGCCTTATATCTCTTTTGACATACAGAGAGACTCCTCCTTTGCCATCTGGCTTAGGCTTGTGATAAGCAGTGTAGCAGGGGATTGCTACGTACTGGTTATCTCTGCATTTGGTCTCTGTGACCATCATGACGTCAACATTGTGTGGTTCCATAAAGAGGCGAAGCTCATCTTTTTTGCGCTGGATGCCGTTTGCATTACAAAACGCAACATGTAGTGAGTCAGCTGGGGCGTAACTAGCCATTGAGCTGACTTAGGACTGCCCAGAATGTGGCAAATTGTTCTTTTTTTGATTTTGCTTCACGCATCTTGTGTGCTAGTTCACTGACTAGCCTCATCATTTTTCCAACATCGCACATCTTGTTCAGTGACTCAAAGTCGTTGGCCATGTTGGAAAATTGGTTTGGACCAGGCATCGCCTGTCCAGTGCTGTGGGTGTGTTCCTCTGGAGCTTGTCGCGATGGCTGCTGCCATCTATTGTACGTGGGCACGGGAGCATCGACGTAGCGAGTTCCCTGGTGTCTCATACCTGGATAATTTCTTTGATTATTTCTCGGCGCCGCCGGTTGTCTGCGGGCTGCTGCTGCCCTTTCTCGCAGGAAAGCACGCCTTTCCTGTTCCTTAACATGGGCTATGCAGCCCCTGTAGTTTACGGGGTGTTCTCCCTCGCAATTTGCGAATTTGGCTGGGGTGTCCCTGGGTTTAACACACTCCCTTGATTCGTGTGGCTGTCCACACTTAACGCACCTGGATGGAATATTACAGTTACGGGCAGCGTCCTCGAACTGTTGACATCGGTAGCATTGGGTTATCTGGGAGGCAGATTTATACATCTCCCAGTTGACTTTCGTGTAAAAGATACTCCGTACCTTCTTAATGTCTTCCAGTTTCGTGCCGTTTGGAAACGACGTGAGAAATAACGGTTCGTATTCGCTTCGTCGGTGCTTCATTTCCCTGACCTTGAGTACAGGGCACCCTTCGCTTTGATTTCCCCGTAGATGTCTTCGGTGTACACCCCTGGCGGCATACCCTTAATGATGGCGTTCACTTGCTTCTCACTCTGCGGGGTGAACGTGTTAAAATCCGTCATACCCTTCTTCAGGACGCGGATTAATTCATGATAAGTCCTCATGGACTCGGCCTTGATGATCAGGCTTTGTTGGGTCGTTTTCGTATCTAATTTCTCTGGATACCCAGCTTTATCGATGTATCTGGCCAGAGTAGTCGTGAATATTTTATGGTTGTCCATAGCTTGTTTGAGGACGATCGGCGGGATGCGCTCAGGTCGTACCTCCGTAATAACATTTTGGGGTGCCCCCTTCTAGCGGTGTGAACCTATTGCTGGTTACCACGTTCGCTAGACTTGTGTTTTGAATTGCCGGGTCTACGTTCACGTTGCTGGGCGTGACCCTTCTTTGCTTGGCAGGTGTTCTGCACGCATTTGCTGTTGGGGCCTCGCCCCTGGCGTCGGGCGGCTGCTGACGTCACTCGTAGTATTGTTACCCATTGTGGCGGTTGGCGGTAGGATCACTTAACAACACTACACTGAACATCTTGGTTTTTTAGATTGTGTTTCAGTAGGTTGAGCTCCTCTGGAAGGATCTTCTTCTTAGCAGCTTTGCTAAGAGACCTGACTGGAACATCCCACTTCCTAACCAGGGGGTTGTGATGATCTATTGTCGAGTGCCGGTAGTTACTGATGATTGATTTAGCGTGGAGTTTCAGTAGGGGTGCGTCGCAGTAGTCGTGCAGCTCCTGGGTGGAAGTTGACCTGGGGAGCTGCGTGATAAGGCGTAGAGTCTTGTTCTGGAAAATCTGTAGTTTTTTCCAGTTGGGTTCACTGGCCGTCGACCATACAGAAACTGCATATACAGGATGGATTTGATGCAGGCATTGTAAATTGTGTCTTGTGTTAAGCGGTATGGCACTGTTCCGCAGTATGTGGAGCAATAAGAATCTTGCAACGTTGGCCTTGTTGATGCGTTGATTTACTGCAGCACTATAGTTTAGACGAGGGTCCAGCTGCACTCCAAGGTAAGTGAGGGAGGTCTTTGGGGTAACACTGACTCAGTTGAAGTTTAGTCGGCATCTTTCATAGAGTCCATCTTTTAGAATGATGGCCTCTGTTTTTGAATGGTTTATTTTGATGCGGTTAGAACCCATGCAGTCTGCAACGGTACCAAGAGCTGTCTGGAGGCGAGAGACAGCCTTGTAGATGTTGGAATGGTACTCAGAGGTGTAAAGAGCAGTATCGTCGGCGTACAGAGCGAGATTGACATTTGTTGGAAGGGGCGGGAAATCATATAGGTAGGTAATGAAAAGGAGTGGCCCCAAGTCACTGCCTTGAGGCACTCCTGCCGGGATGGATCTTACCGAGGATTTTTTTGGTCAACTTGAACGAAGAAGTGGCGGTTTGTAAGGTCAGACTACTATCTTAATTAGGTGGAGAGGAGTGTTAATTCGAAGAAGTTTGACAATCAGATTGTCGTGCCAAACTGAATCAAATGCTTTTTCGATATCTAGTGTTATGAGTACAGTGGCCTTTTTCATCTTCATTTTGGATACAACTTCACCAATGATTCTGTCTAGTTGATGTACTGTAGATAGTCCTCTATGAAATCCGAACTGCTCCCGAGGGATGACATTTAAGGAGTCAAGGTGTGCCCGCAGACGCTTGTACAATATACGCTCTAGTATCTTGCTTAGCACTGTGACCAGACTAATAGGACGGTAATTGAAAGGATTGTTCTTGGGTTTTCCCGGTTTTGGTAATGGTGTGACCTGAGCGGTCTTCCAACGAGTAGGGAAATGATTAAGCTTAAGTGCCTCTGCATTTGGTCTCTGTGACCATCATAACGTCAACATTACGTGCTTCCATGAAGAAGCGGAGCTCATCTTTTTTGCGCTGGATGCCGTTTGCATTCCAAAACGCAACATGAAATGAGTCAGCTGGAGCGTATCTAGCCATTGAGCTGACTAAGAACTGCCCAGAATGTGGCAAATTGTTCTTTTTCCGTCTTTGCTTGACGCCTCTTGTTTGCTAGTTCGCTGACTAGCCTCATCATCTTTCCGACATCGCACATCTTGTTCAGTGACTCAGTCACTGGCCATGTCGGAAAACTGGCTTGGACCAGGCATTGCCTGTCCAGTGCTGGGGGAGTGTTCCCCTGGAGCTTGTCTCGATGGCTGCTGCCATCTGTTGTACGTGGGCACGAGTGCATCGACGTAACGAGTTTCCTGGCGTCTCATGCCTGGGTAGTTTCTATAATTGTTCGTCGGCGGCGCCGGCTGTCTGCGGGCCGCTGCCCTTTCTCACTGGAAAGCACGCCTTTCCTGCTCTTTGACGTGGGCTATGCAGTCCCTGTAGTTTGATAGGTGTTCTCCCTCGCAGTTGGCGCATTTGGCTGGAGTGTCTCTAGGTTTAACACACTCCCTAGATTCATGCGGCTGTCCGCATTTGACACACCTGGACGGTATGTTACAGTTACGGGCAGCGTGCCCGAACTGTTGGCATCTATACCACTGCGTTATCTGGGAGGCAGATTTGTACATCTCCCATTTGACTGTTGTGTAGAAGATACTCCGTACCTTCTTGATGTCCTCCATTTTTGTGTCGTTTGGGAACGACGCGATAAATAACGGCGCGTACTCCCTCCGCCGATGCTTGCCTGACTTTGAGGACAGGGGCACCCTTCGCTTTGATCTCCTCTATGATGTCGTCGGTGCACACCCCTGGCGGCAAACCCTTGATGATGGCGTTCACCTGTTTTTTACTCTGCGGAGTGAACGTGTGGGAGCCCGTGTTTCCCTTTTTCAGGACGCGGATTATCTCATGATGAGTCCTCATGGACTCGGCATTTATGATCAGGCCTTGTTGAGTTGTTCTAGTATCAAATTTCTCTGGATACTCAGCTTTGTCGATGTATCTGGCCAGAGTTGTGGTGAACAATTTATGACTGTCCATTGTTTGTTCGAGGACGATCGGCGGTATTCGCTCGGGTAGTGCCTCGACGGTGACATTTTGGGGTGCCCCCTCTAGCAGTGCGAACCTGTTGTAGGTTGTCACACCCGCTTGGCTTGTACTTGTTTTTTTTTTGCACGAATTTGCGGTGTTTCTGATCAGCCCATGAGAAATCAAAGAGATTTGTAATGCAAAATCGGACCGTTCCTAGGGGCGAGGATCGCCCCGACAACAGCCTCTGTCGGCGTATGATTGATGGATAATCTGCATGTGGCTCGATAAACAATCGTGCAGTTCGTGCTCAAATCCGAGAGAAGTTTCAAAAAACCTGGATATCAATCATTAACTACCCAACCCACTCCCACGTTGGGGCCTGGCAAAGAAGAGAGCGAAAAGGTCGTGTAATAACTCACCGATCACGTACTCACGTCCTGACCTTGCCCGTTTTCCGTCGGCGCAATTCGGCCGGCCGCTCGGGCGACTTAGTTTTGAAGTAGTACGGTTGCACGAACTTGTTGCGTCTTCTGGTCGGTCCGATCCTCCTCGCGAGGGGGATCACACGCGCTCTGGGCAGTCGCTTTAGTAGCGGATAGCCCCGCAGCACCCGCGTGTAGAACCTCCAGCTCGTCTGCTCATTGTGCTCGGCAACCGTACAGATGTTCGCGCGCTCGTGCACCGCAAGCGTTGAGTAGTTGCGCGGCTTGTCCACCGCCATCCTCAGGATCTTGTTCTGGATGATCTGCAGACGCTTGATGTTAGTACGCGAGGTGTTCCGCCAGATCGGGGAGGCGTACGTGAGGATCGGTCTGATCGCCATCTTGTATATCGCGACCTTATTGTCGTGCGACAGACCGCTGTCTGGCCAACAGAGAGTAGAGCTCGGCCAGGGCGCCGTACGCCTTCCTGCGTACGCACGCGACGTGCGTGTTGTAGCGGAGGCATGAGTCCATGTGCACGCCGAGGTACTTGACGGAATCCTTCCAGGTCACGTCGGCGTCGTCGACGGTGAGACGCCGCAGTGGATGACTGCGCCTCGCTCGCGAGAAGACGATGCTCTCCGTCTTGGCGGCATTTATCTTCATTCGCCACTTTGCGAAGAAGCCGGACACCTCATCGAGGGCGTCCTGAAGTCTGTCGAGCGAGTCATCCAGCGATCTGGTGTTCGCGAAGATGGCAGTGTCATCGGCGTAGAGGGCCAGCTCAGTGCCTCTCGAGGTCGGCATGTCGTTGACAAAGTAACTGAAGAGCATTGGCCCAAGGATGGATCCCTGCGGGGCTCCCACAACTGCTGATCTGATCGTGGAGAATTGCCCGTTCACTTCGACAAGGAACGAGCGGCCTCTAAGGTAGTGATCTACGAGTTTAACGAGGTACGACGGTACCCCGTATCCTAGCAGCTTGTAAACGAGGCCGTCGTGCCAGACCGTGTCGAAGGCCTTCTCGATGTCAAGGAGCACCATCGCCGTGCAGCGCTTGTTTCCGCTCCGCTCGGTGGCATTGTGAGCGATTCTGGCCAGCTGGTGGACGGTCGAGTGCCCGCGCCTGAAGCCGAATTGCTCGGGCCGGATGTTATTGGCCGCCAGGTCGTGTTGTTGGAGAGCCTGGTGAGAATAAACTTCTCGAGCAATTTGCTAATTGACAACAGCAGGCTGATGGGGCGATAGCTCGCCACGAGGTCCGCCTTCTTTCCAGCCTTTTTGATGGCCAGAATCCTTGCCTGCTTCCATCGAGACGGAAAGTGCTGGAGGCGCATCGCGCCGTTGACGATGTTCGTCAGGGCAACGATCGCCTTGCGAGGGAGGTACTTTAGCACTCTGTTCTGGATCTCGTCGTCACCCGGAGCCTTTAGCGGCTTCGATCACCGGATGACGGCGTCCACCTTGCGAGTCGACGCCCAGTGAATGCCCTCGGGGTCGACGACCACACGGTCGCGCTACCTACGGACATTCTCGCCGATGTCGAGGGCAAACTGCGGGTCGCCAATGTTCTCGGCGATGCGATGCGCACTCTCGAAGTGCTGCGCGAGCAGCTCTGCTTTATCGCCGTCGCTATACTGATACTCCCCATCGGTGTCCTTGATGGGCGGGAGGGGATTGCGGGCCTTGGCTCGTATGGCTCTCACGATCCTCCACGCGTCGTTCATGTTGTTCTCCTCTGAGATGCGGGCCAGCTTGCTCCTCCAGTTTTCATTTCTTATGCGTTGAACCTCCTTTTTGATCCGCTCGGAGAGACGATTTCGGGTCAGCCGGTACTCGTCTCTCCGAATACGCTGCCAGAGCCTATGCGCCATATTGCGCGTCGCAATCATGTCTCTGACGTCCTCATCCTAAGGTCACCTTGTACGGCTGATGCCTCTTGCGCGGTATATTGGCGTCCATCGCTTCGCGGACGCGCGCGGTGAGCTCATCTGCCCGGGTCTCTAGATCATCGACGGAATCGATGCAATGGTCGGCCCGGACCGAGCCGTTCAGCTGAATCTTGAACGCCGGCCAGTCAGCTCCCGCATAGTCGCGATACGTTCGCTCGCGCCTTGCAGATGAGTTCGCGAGGCTCGTGACTACTGTGTTGTGGTCTGAGCTGAGCTCTGGCAGTGCCGCGATGTTGTCGACACCAACGTTCTTACTGACGAGGACGTCCAGAACGGACGGGCGGCAGTTTCACCTGTAGAACGTAGGCTTTGCAGGGGCGTAGACGACGTATTCACGTCGTTCCACGTAGTCATGGAGGGCTCTTCCTGCAGCATCGCCCCGATGGCAGTTCCAGAGTCTGTGTTTCGCGTTGAAATCACCGCCGATGATGACTCTGTTACCCAGACCGAGGATCCGGTCCAGGTCGACGACATCGAGCGTGTCCCGAGGGCTGCGATATGCCACGACCACGACGAGCTTCGCGGGGGTCTCAATCACCACTGAGACGACTTGCAGTGACGTCAGATTGTCAACGTAGACCTCATGCTGGGCGAGGTTGGCACTGACGTAGATCGAGACACCACCTCCGCGATTGTCGGGCTTCGAGCGGTAATACGCTCTGAAACCTGCGATGCCCTAGTACCTATTGTCCTTAAAGGACGTTTCGGTAACAAGGGCGATGTCTATTTGATGCTGCTGTAGGAAGGCTCCCAACTCGTTGATCCTCATGTTCAAGGAAGATGCGTTCCACAACAGAACACGCAATTGGCCTCGAGATAGATTGTGTCTATTCATCGAGGCGCTGAAGGAAATAGCGGACGATCTGGAACTTCTCGCTCTTGAGCGTGGCTGCGGCCAGGTCGTCACGCAGCTGGAGAGCGATTTCGACGAGGTTGTCGAAGTCGCAGAGATCGTCGATCTCGTCGAAGATGGCCTTCAGTGTGTGCGCCTTTTCCTCAGACGACCTCGCAGTCGGATGCGCCCTAGCGCCGCCAGCATTGACGTCAGGGGCGCCGGTGTTCCCGGCCCGAGGTCGGAAAGTTCTGGTGCTCCACGCGTTGGAAGAAGGCGCCGGGGCGTCCACGTATCTATTTCGCATCGACAGAAAGTATCCGCCGGTGAACTGCGCGGAGGGCTGCTGCCTCTTGAAGTTCTCGCGCTGTGCGATTCTGCGCTCCTGCTCGCGCACGTGAGCAGGGCAACCACGAAAGTTGGCCGGATGAGGTCCTCCGCAGTTAACGCATTTGGCCGGCTGATCCTTCTTGAGCAGGCACTGCTTCGCGTCGTGCTCTTCGCAGCAGATCACGCAGCGCATGGCGATGTTGCAATTGCGGGCGGCGTGCCCGAAATGCTGGCAGCGGAAGTACTGCGTGATCGCATTTTTTGGCTTGTAAGCCTTCCAATTAGCACGCGTTGAGAACAGATACGGGACCTGGAGCGCATCGGCGAGTTTGGTGCCGGAGACGAAACCTACTATGTCGGCCTTTTTGATGTAGTCCTTGAGGTTCGCGACGAACCTCGGATAGGTCTCCACGATGTGGTGGAGGACGATCGGAGGGATCCTCTCCTTCTTATGCAGCTCTGCCTCAGCGTTAACTAGCGGCGTAAACTAGTTCACCACTTTGGTGACGCCCTCAGTGGCGACCTTCTTATTGCTGACTGGCGACTTCTCGCCGGCGCTGGGTCTCCTCGCCCGCTTGCGGACGACAGGCAACCAAGATAAATCTTTAGCATCGTCGGTGGGCTCGTGCGCGACGACGACATGGACCGGGAACTCGACGGCTGCGGGGATGGGCCTCGCCTGCTTCCGCGCAACCGACTGTGCACCCTGGATCGGCAGATCGGCCTCAACCGCGACGAGCGCAACAACCCCCTCATCCACCACCATTGCGATGTTGGTACTGTTTGTTTATTTAAGGTGCCCGCTCAGCACCACGCAGCACTGTCGTACCCTGAATAAGGGGAGGGGAGCGGAAGGTCACGAAGGACACGGGTTCACTTGTCACTAGCCACAGCGGCTGGGGGAACGCGCACCAGCTGTAGTTCACGACGAAACGTAAAAATCTATATGGTTAGTGAGTCTAGAGTGTCATGAGCACTTGTCACAAAAACAGAATGTTGAACGACACATGGTTCACATACACTGCACACACAGCACAGTCTCAGTCATATGCACGAACGAAAAAACAGTTGAAGAATGAAAAACAGTTGCATAATGACTGGGTTGTGATCCGAGATCAGCTCGGTCAGCGCTTAGATCCGATCGATCGCTAAATCTTGAACGAGAGCCAGGTCCAGGAACGACGGCCTGGTTCTCCCGCGAAAAATGTTGGTTCGTGCGGCGCAAATATCTCGTAGCTTCTGCGATCCGCATGCTGTTGCAGGGTTCTCCCCGCTACGTACTGGTTATCATCTGTTCTGGTCTCTGTGACCATCATGATATCGACAATTCTTGCTTCCATAAAGGAGAGAAGCTCATCTTTTCTTCGTCGGATGCCGTTTGCATTTCAGAACGCGACTTGGTGAGTCAACTGGGGCATATCTAGCCATTGAGCTGACTCAAGACTTCCCAACAAGCGACAAATTGTTCTTTTTCGGTTTTTGCACATCTCATTTTCTGGGTTAGTTCGCTGAATAACCGCATCATCTTGCCGGCATCGCACATTTTATTCAGCGCCTCGAAGTCGCATGACATGTTTGCGAATTGACTCGGACCTGCTTCCGTGCCGTTGAAATCCTGGGGACGTTCCCTGGAGAATTGTTGCTGTGTGGGCTGTTGATGCCATCTGTTGTACTTCGGTGCCGGGGCGTCTACATATCTAGTAGATTGACGCCTCATACCTGGGTAATTCTTCATACCGTGGTGGGGCCGGCTGTCTACGCGCCGCTGCCCGCTCTCTCAGGAAGGCGCGCCTTTCCTGTTCTTTGATGTGCTCCACACATTCTCTGTAATTTGCGGGGTGCTCCCCCTCGCAGTTGGCACACTTGGCCGGCGTTTCTCGTGTCTTCTTGCAATCCCTGAATGAATGGGATTGCCCACACTTTACACATCGTGACGGTATATTGGAGTTGCGGGCCGCATGCCCGAACTGCTGGCACCTGTAACACTGGGTGATCTGGGACGATGACTTATACATCTCCCAGTATATCTTCGTGTAGTAGTCTGCGCACCGTTTTTATTTCCTCGATCTTGGTGCCATTTGGGAATGACACCAGATACATGGGTGCATAGTCACTTCTCCTATGCTTAATTTCCCTGACCTTAATCGCAGGGACGCCTTCAGCTTTAATCTCGCTGAGTATGTCATCGGTGCAGACACCCGGTGGCATACCTTTCAGAATGGCATTTACGTTTTTTTCGCTCTGCGGAGTGTTCTGAGGACTCGTACCATCTCAAGGTATGCCCTCATTGACTCGGTCTTGATCATCAGGCCCTGTTGGGTGAGCTTGGTATCAAACCTCTCCGGATACCCAGCTCGCTCCATGTACCTCGCCAAAGTGGCGGTAAATGTTATGTGGTCCTCCATCAAATGCTTTAACACGATCGGAGGAATGCGCTCCGGTCGTGCTTCTGGGGCCACTATCTGCGGTGCCCCCACCAATGGTGCGAATCTGTTCGCTGTATTAATATTCGCCTGGATCATGTTCGGCTTTTTGGTCAAGGTAACGTTAACGTTACCGTCATTACTGCTATTGTTAGTACCAGATGTTGCGGTACTAGCATTAGGCCCCGCCCCCGGCGCCTGCCGTCTGACTGTGTTATCCGCCCGCCTGCTCACCTTGGCAGCAGCTGCGTTCCCGTCGCTTGATGACAACGTTGGCTCTCCGGCGTCCTGACACGACGCCTCTTGGTACGGACCTGAGTCCACGTGAACGTGTCATGATCCCGATCGACGACGACTTTCTCTACTGCGGGGGCTCGTGCAGTCTCGTCTGGTACTGGTACTGGTGCTGGGTCCTGCACTGGCACTGCCTGGGTTGTCGGAATCAGCTTGGGCGCTGGGACTGGTTCCTGCTGGGCTGTCACTGGTGCAGCTGGTGGAGATTCCGGAGAGTCCGAGATTTCCACCACCTCCATGCTCGCCATGTCGTTTTGTTACCACCTGTAACATACCAAAACAAACCACCTCCCTCACAAAAAATACCGCCACAAACGGCGTAAACAATTGTTTGGGGCGCACAGCGCCCCAGTATAAAACACCCGAGTCTGAGATCACTGAACACCACTACACTACGCAGCACACAACGCACCGTGCAGCACAGCACTGAACAGCACTCACAGCACTTTTCACTATCACTCGCGCGCGCACGAGCAACACAAAACACGTCTAGTCGCGTCTGTAGTCAAAGTGTGCTGTTCACTAAGTTTTTTTTTTTTTAACAAGTTTTAGTTCAGCTGACAGTGGTAGAAATCTCAGTATCCGTGTGTTTGTTTCATCGTTCCTGGGGATTGGATCCCTTTCAATACTTGACTATAACGTGTTTTAATCTAACAACGTGTGTTACTGTCATTTGTCACAATCTTGACATTGCTGTCTAGGAAAATTTGCAAAAAACCTAGATGACCTCATTCGCGGGAATGAGAATCACCCACCCCCTTCCCATCGTGTCTGTGCGCAGGCTGCGCATAGCTACGATAAACGCACATTCGTTCGTGATTGACCGGTACTCATCGTCTTGATATATGTTGTACCTTCAATTTTTTCTACAAATTGTCACAATTATCTTGAAATGCATTGTACGATCTTCTATCGTAACTTATCGTGCTCTTCTAGCATTCAGCCGTTACTTAAAGAACGTGCTTGGCAAGAAGTACTTTCTCTTGTTCCTGGCCCCCACTCTGGGCGCAGGCCACGCCTTCTTGAAGTTAGCTCTGTCTAACCTGTCTATCAATGCATTCTTGTGATGCGGCCTGTTGTAAAATCTTTGACTCATCCTGGTGATATATGCATCGAGATATTCTATCTCGGCTTCTTCGTGTAGTTCAGCTGTGGGATAGCAGCATGGCTTGTTCAATGCTTTTCTCAGCATTTTATTCTGCACTATTTGTAGTCTCTTCATGTTGTTGACACTCGTCATCTTCCAGATAGGAGCTGCATAGGTGATCACTGGTCTAACCACCGCCGTATACAACAATTTCTTGTTGTCCTCACTTAGACCAGAGTCCCGGGCCATCAGGCCATTCAATTTTGCAGCCGCAAATCTTCCGTTCTTCTTAACGTGATTGATGTGTTGGGTAAAAGTTAGCTTCTTGTCGAAGTAGACACCGAGATACTTCACGGACTTCTTCCATTCTATGGGCGTTCCTAACATCTTCACTGTTCCTGGACTCAACTCTTTTCGCCTTCTGTGGAAGAGGATTGCCTCGGTCTTGGCAACGTTAACTTTGAGTTTCCAGCGGTCGAAGTATTTCTGTAGCTTCTTAATGTCGATCTTTAACTTCCATCTGATGTCGTCCAGGGAGTGTCCCGACGTGTATATGGCGGTGTCATCTGCGTACAGCGCCATTTTCGATTTGACACCTTCTCTGATGTTATTTATATAATAAGGGAACAAGACTGGCCCAAGAATCGAGCCCTGTTGTACTCCGGCTCGAATATTCCTGACAGTAAAATTCTTTCCATTCACTTCGACTATAAACGTCCTGCTTCTCAGGTACGTATCCACAAGCTTCACCAGGTATCTGGGAAGTCCGACTTGTAGTAGTTTGAAGATCAGGCCATCATGCCATACCGTGTCGAACGCCTTCTCGATGTCCAGCAGGATCATGGCTGCGTATCTTCCTCTCCAGAAATTACGGACGATCTGTTCCGTAATACGCGCCAGTTGATGCGTGGTCGCATGTCCTTTTCTGAATCCGAACTGCTCGTCGATTATCTTGTTCGACGCCTCTTCGTGCGCCTGTATTCTGTTCAGCAGTATCGCCTCGAACACCTTACTGAGTGTCTGCAGCAGACTGATTAGCCGGTAGCTGGTTACTTCTTCAGCTTTCTTCCCGCCCTTCCTGAATGCCAGAATCTTGGCTTGTTTCCATTGCTCCGGGAAATGTCCTATTCTGATGGCAGCGTTGTAGATTTCTGTGAGTGCTACCAGTCCCTTCTTCGGTAAATACTGTAGCACTATATTCTGAATGCTGTCTATCCCTGGTGCCTTCCTAGGTCTGAATCTCCTAATAGCTTTGTGCAGCTCAGCTGGAGATGTGGGTATGATGTCTTCTTCTTCAGTCTCGTCAGCTGTGACGGACCTCCACGTCTCGATGAGTCTTTTTATTTCTGCGTTGTCTATAGGGCTTCCTAGGTTTTCACCCACCCTATGCGCTGTTTCAAAATGCTCGGGTATCAATTCCGCTCTTTCTTGATCCGAGTATGCATATGTGCCGTCCGTCTTCTTCAGCGGCGGCATCTTCTCTTTGTTCTTATTCGATACGACTCGGAGGGTCTGCCATAGTGAGTTATCTTTAACATTAACTTGGGCCAGTCGGGCTTTCCAAGTTTCATTCTTGGCTGTGGTTATTTCTTGTTTAATCTCCTCCGAGAGTCGATTTCTGAGAATTCTGTAATAGTCAAGTCTGGTCCTCTCCCAGAATAGCCTTGCCGCTGCTCTTAGCTTGATCTTCCTGATCGTCTCCTCGGTAAGTTGCAGGCTATACGGGCGAATTCTCTTCTCTGGTATGTTTTCCTTCATACCGCCCTGGATGTTGCTCGTCAGAGCCAGGATTGCTTCGTGTATAGCCTCCGGCGTGCTCATATTCTGTCCTATCTCGACATTTTCGTTTAGGTGGTCTTTAAATCCTTTCCAGTCTGCATTCTGATAGTCCCGCACGGTTCTATATTCCTTTGCCACCTGCGTGCTGACTTTCATGACGACTGGATTGTGATCCGAACTCAACTCGGTGAGTGTCTGGATCTCCTCAATCTCAATATCCTGCACGAGAGCCAGGTCCAGGAACGACGGCCTGGTTCTCGCTCGATAGTACGTTGGCTCATGCGGAGCAACTATCTCGTAGCTTCTACGCTCCGCATGCTGCTCCAGGGTTCTCCCTGCTAGATTGCTTACGTGACAACTCCATTGCCTACTCCGGGCATTGAAATCCCCTGCCAGTATCACCTTGTTACCGAGACGTAGCACTCGGTCGATGTCTTGCGTGTGGAGGAGGTCGTTCGGAGCCTTGTATGCTGCTGCGACTACAATTTTATTCGGTATCTCGATGATTGCTGCCACCATCTGTAACGTGTTCACCTGCGGTTCAGGTGCTCCGTATTGCCTTATATCTCTTTTGACATACAGAGATACTCCTCCACTTTTGCCAACTGGCCTAGGTTTGTGATACGCAATGTAGCCGGGGATTGCTACGTACTGGTTGTCTCTGCAATTGGTCTCTGAGACCATCATGACGTCAATATTACGAGCTTCCATAAAGAAGCGTAGCTCGTCTTTTCTGCGTCGGATGCCGTTTGCATTCCAGAACGCGACATGAAGTGAGTCAGCTGGGGTGTATCTAGCCATTGAGCTGACTGAGAACTGACCAGAATGTGGCAAATTGTTCTCTTTCCGTCTTTGCTAGACGCATCTTGTTTGCTAGTTCGTTGACTAGCCTCATCATTTTTCCGACATCACACATTTTGTTGAGTGAGTCGAAATCATTTGCCATGTCGGAAATTTGGCCTGGACCAGGCATTGCCTGTCCAGTACTGGGAGTGAATACCCCTGGAGCTGGTCTTGATGGCTGCTGCCATCTGTTGAACGCGGGCGCGGGCGCATCGACGTAGCGATTGTCCTGGCGTCTCATGCCAGGGTAATTCTTGCTATTATTCCTCGGTGGAGGCGGTTGTCTACGGGCCACTGCCCTCTCGCGCTGGAAAGCACGCCTTTCCTGCTCTTTAACGTGAGCAAAGCATCCTTTGTAGTTTGCGGGGTGTTCCCCCTCGCAATTCGCCCATTTCGCGGGAGTGTCTCGCGGTTTCACGCACTCCCTGGACTCGTGTGCCTGCCCACATTTAACACACCGCGATGGTATGTTGCAGTTTCTTGCTGCGTGCCCGAACTGCTGGCAGCGATAACATTGCGTAATCTGGGAGGCGGATTTGTACGCCTCCCATTTGACA
The DNA here is from genome assembly GCA_034766995.1 of Acanthacorydalis orientalis. Taxonomy (NCBI): domain Eukaryota; kingdom Metazoa; phylum Arthropoda; class Insecta; order Megaloptera; family Corydalidae; genus Acanthacorydalis; species Acanthacorydalis orientalis. The sequence continues at coordinate 61,561,439 of CM068313.1, forward strand.
ACCGTATAGAAGATACTCCGTACCTTCTTTATGTCTTCGATTTTTGTGCCGTTAGGAAACGACGCAATAAAAAGCGGTGCGTACTCGCTCCGTCGATGTATTATCTCCCTGACCTTCAGTATCGGGGCCCCCTTTTCTTTTACCTCGTCAATAATATCTTGAGGGCACACGCCCGGCGGCATACCCTTTATCATGTTTACTAATTTTTCACTCTGTGGAGTGAACGTATGGAAGTTGGTGTTTCCTCTTTTGAGGACACGGACAATTTCATGGTAGGTCCGCATAGACTCTGCCTTGATTATCAGGCCTTACTGAGTCGTCCTCGATTCAAATTTCTCAGGATAGCCCGCTTTATCTATGTAGCGGGCCAGAGTGGTTGTGAACAACCTGTGGTTGTCCATTACCTGTTTTATTACGATCGGCGGTGCACGCTCAGGTCGTTCGTTTGTAATAATAGTTTGGGGTGCCCCCTCTAGCGGTGCGAACCTGTTGGCTATTACAACAGCCGCTTGAATTGTTGACGGTATCGCCTGGTCAGCATTAACAGTGCTGGGCGATACTTTCCGCTGTTTCATTGGCGGTCTGCCCGCGTTTGTCGTTGGCCCCGCCCCTTGCGTCGGGCAGCTGCTGACGTCACTTGTTCGACTATTTCCTGTAGCGGCGGCTGCGGCAGCTGGCGGCTGGTCTACCGTCGTTCTAACGCGGCGACGTTTCGCGCGTACCTTGACCCACGCGAAGTCATCGTGTTCCAGGTCGACCTCGGCCTGGTGTACTGGCGACGACGGGATCTCCGGAACTGGCGCTGGAATGTCTGGAACCGGTGCAATCAACACGTCCGGTGAAGTCGGCGAGTCTACCACCTCCATTGACAGCATGTCGTTTGTTGCTACCTGCAACAATTAAAACAAAACACAACCAACCTCCCACGCAGAAAATATGTTTTTTTTTTTTTTTTTTTTTTTAGGTCAGTTTAGACAGTGGATTTTCTGCTATTATGATTAATGTACTGTGATGTATATCAGCCATTTGATTCGGCAGTTCCTGGGGGTGTATCTCCCCGAGTACCTACATCTGACATATATTCTCTTTCTAACTTCAATTTTTAATATTGACTTCAATTCAAAGACTAGGAAAAATTTCAAAAAACCTAGTTGCTCCAAAAAAAGGACGCGTATACACGGAACTCTTTTATGACGGTAAAGTTAAACAATTAACTCTCCCACCCCGGACCCAGGCAAAGCGACGTTCCAGGAATCTAGATCTCTTGATCTGTTATGTTGTGAAGTGATACGGCAGGATGTGGATTCTTCTTCTTTGGCGTCGTCCTAGCCGGTTACACAGGAAGATCACCTTCGCAGACTTGATTTTGGCGATTATTTTGTTATCATGATTTTTCGGTTTATAGAATTCCCAACTTAATTTTTCTATGTGTTTCGCTACCGTATCAACTTGCGATTCATTGTGAAGTTTCCTAATAGGATAGTAGCGTGACTTATCTAATGCCATACGCAATACTTTATTCTGGAATAACTGTAACGTCTTTATAGATGTCTTGCTAGCTCTCCTCCATATGGGGGCTGCATATGTCATTACTGGCCTGATGGCCATTTTGTACAACAGAATCTTGTTATTTACGTTCAGCTTGCTATCTCTTGCCAACATTGGGTATAAGTGATTTAGAGCTGTATAGGCTTTTTTCTTGACTCTTGTCACATGCTCGCTATACAGTAACTTTTTGTCCAGCTGAACACCTAAGTATTTGACCGTATCCATCCATTCCACCTCGGTGTTGTCTAACATTATCTTTCTTGGCAAGCTTTTCCTCTTTCTTGAGAATAGTATCGCTTGCGTCTTGTTTATGTTCAGCTTCAGCTTCCACTTCTTGAAATGCTCGAGCTGTCTATTCAATGTGATCTGCAATTTGTTCTTGATCGAATCCTCGTTGCGTCCGGAGGTAAAGATTGCTGTGTCGTCTGCATACAGCGCTAATTTTGTATCCCTTGGATTCGGTATATCGTTGATGTAATAGTTGAAGAGTGACGGGCCCAGTAATGATCCCTGAGGCACCCCCGCCGCCACTGTCTTCACGTTTACTTCTTGTCTTCTACTTCTACGTGGAAGGTTCGACCACGCAGATATCCATCTATTACATTTACGATGTAGTACGGGATTCTATGATCCAGTAGTTTCTTTATTAGTCCATCGTGCCAAACTGTGTCGAAGGCCTTCTCGATGTCTAGCAGAACCATGCCGGTGGCTAAGCCTCTTGACATCGCTGTCGCGACATGTTCTGCTATCCTCGCCAACTGTTGTGTAGTGGCATGCCTTTTTCGAAAGCCGAATTGTTCATGGCGTATCTTCTTAGATATTGCTTCGTGTTTATTGATTCTTATCAGTATGACCTTTTCGAGTACTTTGCTTAACGTTGGCAGCAGGCTAATCGGCCTATAGCTGGTTGCCTCATCTCCCTTTTTGCCCGGTTTCCTTATTGCCAGAATCTTGGCATGTTTCCAAATATTCGGGAAATGTCTCAGTCTCATTGCAGCATTAACAATGTTCGTAATTGCCACGACCGCCTTCTGCGGTAGATGGTGGAGTGCCTTATTCTGTATGTCGTCCACTCCGGGGGCTTTTCTTGGTTTCATCCTTCTGATGATCGTTTCGATTTCTTTCGGCGTGGCAAAATCAATTTCTTCTTCTTTTTGTTTGACACTGGCTATTATTCTCCAGTATTTCACAGTATTTTTAACCTCTTCATCATTCTTGATATTCCCGAGGTGTTCACTGGCACGATGGGCGGATTCGAAATGTGTAGCGATTTGCTCCGCCTTCTGGGCGTGGTCGTACACATATGTATTTGGTGTGATTTTGAGCGGTGGAATGGGCTCTCTTCTACCTGACTTCATGTTTTTGATCGTCTGCCATAGACTATTGTCTTTTGTGTCCAACACCTTGAGCCTCTCTTGCCATACGGTGTTTCTGATTTCTTGAAGTTCAGTTCTTATTTCATCGGTCAATCTGTTGCGGATCATCCTATATTGTTCCTCTCTTGTTCTCTGCCATATTCTTCTGGCTGTGTTTCGTAATTTGATTTTGTCCCTTAAATCTCTTGTGAGACAGATATTGTTCTTGCTGATCCTTCTTAGCGGTATATTATTTTTGATTGCTGACTGGATAACCTTCGTTGTGATGTCGACGTAGTTTTCTAATTCTTCCACGGTTCGGATGTAGTTGCCGACTTCGAGTTCTCTATTTATTTCTAGTTTGTATCCCTTCCAGTTAGCGTTGGTATAATCTAGACTCTCTTTCTTCTTAATGGGCGCACTCTCAGCGATCCTCATCGTCACTGGATTATGATCGGAGCTTAGTTCTGCTACCGATTCGATGTCATCAATCATGATATTTTTATTTAAGAAGATGTCTAGAACGGATGGTCGAGCGCCTCGTTTGAACATTGTCGGTGTCCCCGGTGCTGATATTATATAATTTCTTCTTTCTGAGTGGCTAAGTAGTTTTCTGCCGGCCGCGTTTGCGAGGTGACAGTTCCATATTCTATGTTTGGCGTTGAAATCTCCGCCGATAATCACTCTGTTCGCTAGGTTTAATAATTTATCAATGTCTCTTACTTGGAGGGTGTCGGACGGGCTGTTATATGCTGCTGCCAGTAAGACTTTGGCTGGCGTCTCGATCATTATTGCTCTTGCTTGGAGATTGACCAGCTCTGGTACTCGGACTTCATAATGCTTGATGTCTCTTCTTATGTAGACCGACACACCACCTCCTTTTCCTGCAGGCTTCGGCCTATGATAACCTGTGTAACCGGTAATCTTTACTTCTTTACCTAGTTTCGAACCTGATTCTGTCACCAAGATTACGTCAATTTTTCGCTGTTCAGCGAAAAGGCGTAACTCGTTGCCTCTTTTTTCGCCAGGCTGTTTGCGTTCCACAACGCGACCAGTATCTGACTCTCGTTCGCGTATCTAGCCATCGAGAGCCTTGACGAACTTCCAGAAGATCTGGAATTGTTCGGACTTGTTCTTCGCAACAAGCATATCCTTACTTAGTTTATCTACTAAACCGAACATTTCGTCAAAGTTGAAGACTTTGTCTACTTCTTTCATTTTGTCAGCTAATTCTGCTGCTCCAATATTTGATGTTTCGTTTCTTTTTAGTCTCATGGACCTTCTGCCATGCATTATTCTTCGGTGCCGGGGCATCGACGTAGACTCTCTGTCTATGAAATTTTGCTTCACGCCTTTCTGCGTTCCTCTTCTTCAGGCTTTCGCGCCGTTCTTGCTCCTGTATGTGTACAGGGCATCCTCTGAAGTTTGCTGGGTGTGGACCACCACAATTTGCACATCTGGCAATATCTTCTTCTTTCCTGGGGCAGTCCCTCGATTCGTGGTATTCGCTGCATTTAACGCAGCGAGACTTTATGTTACAGTTTCGGGCAGCATGCCCGAAACGTTGGCAGCGATAACACTGCGTAATTGAAGACCTTCGTTTGAACGGCTCAAAGTAAACTTTCATGTTAAAGAGGTGTGGGACTTTCTGCACCTCGGCCAATGTGGTACCCGCCTTGAAACCTAACAGGTAGGTGGGGTAAAATTCGCTGTATTTGTGTACGATCTCCTTTACTCTGGTGATCGGAACCTTGTTGAATTCTAACTCTTCTTTGATGTCCTCCAGGGATATACCTGGAGGGAGACCTTTCAATATTACGTTGGTCTCTTTTTGCCCCGGCGGGGTGTATGTATGGTATTCCGTGCCTCCGGACTTCATCACACGGATAAATTCATTATAGACTTTGGAGTTGCTTGTTCGAACTACCAAAGCTTCTCTTTTTCGGTTGATGATAAAATTCCCCTGGATGTTGGCCTTTTCTAGGACTCTATTCAAACTTGCCGCACTTTTCTTGTGATCTTCGAAACAATTATGCACCACGATCGGGGGTACTTTTTCCTTCTTGTTCGGCGCCTCCACCTCTGGTCCGCTCGTCTTCAACGGTTCGAATCTATTGTTGGTGACTAGAGTCTCCGTCTTTTTCATGGCCTTGCTTGGACCAGCGCTGTCATCACCGGGCGCCCGTGATCTCTTCTTCCTCTGGACGAGCCAGGGTCCATCGTCTAGCGGAGCCGTCTGCTGCACGACCTGCTCTACGACCTCCATCTGTAACAAACAAAGCTAGTTGTCTGCACCGAGGTGCAGACAGCTAGACTGGTTTTAGAAGGTTCGGGCGCAAGCGCCCACCTAGCACTGTGAACACGCGCTCACGCGCGCACACTGAAGCGGCGCACTACACTGACAGCACAGGCAAGCCTACACCGCACAATGAACACCCCACTCCACTTCACAGCACTGACGTCACCGCACCAGTATACCGACTGCTTGATCGCTGCGCACACTAGACACGTCCGTACACAGCGAGATCTCGCTCGCTAGTCGCAGAAAATATGTCGCCACAAGCGGCGAATACAATTTGTCCGGGGCGCACAGCGCCCCAATGAGAAGTCCAGAATCGGCACACACTACAACACCCCACTACACAGCACTGATGCACTGCAAGCGCGGCACTGCACAGCTGCACCCCACCACTTATCACTGCACAAGTCACAGCACAGCGAGACACAGAAACACACAACCGTTCACGACGGAGGCCAGACGTGAACTGCAATCCGAACTGTTCCGGAGGGATGACATTTAGGGAGTCGAGGTGCGCACGCAAACGCTTATGCAGGACACGCTCGAGTATCTTGCTCAGCGCTGCGAGTAGACTGATTGGGCGGTAATTGTAAGGATTGCTCTTGGGTTTTCCTATTTTAGGTAGTGCTATGACCTTAGCGGTCTTCCAGCGATCGGGGAAGTGATTGAGTCTAAGTGCTGCATTGAAAATCAGGGTCAATTGTACAATCGCCTTTCTCGGTAGCGATTTCAGGTGTCGGTTGCTGATCTCGTCGTGACCAGGGGCTTTTCTGTTCTTCAGCTTGCGCAACAGCCGAGCCACTTCTGAGCGGCATACTACGTCAATGTTGTCATCGAAAGGCGATTGTACACTAAGATTTTCGGCTATGTTATGCGCCTGACAGCAGAAGGAAGGATCAGAGAGGTTACGAGATATCAAGTGCGCATCTCCGCAAGCATCAGCCAAAGCATTTGCGCGGTCGGTTGCCGTTGCTGCCAGTCCGTTTCTGGTTTCGAGGGCGGCAGGAGGATCTCTTACTACTTTCAGCTGCCTTACTAGTTCCCAGGGCACGTTCTTGTTTGCCTGGTGGAGGGCGGTTCTGACTCGTTGATTCCAGAGCTCTCCGTGGTGCTCCGATACTTGTTCCCGTATGATGGTGGACAGACTGTTCTTGAGTAGCCGATAGTCGTGATCCCTTGTTCGCTGCCAGATTCTCCTGATCCGGTTTCGCTCTTTGATGATTCTATTGATTTCCTGAGACGGCTGATATCCCGCGAACGGTGTGATTTTCCTGACAGGGATATGTAGTCTTGCAACCTCTTGGATCGCGACCTCGAGCTCGCCAATGCTGGCTTCAAGTTCGGCGGGTGTTGTCGGCTCAACAAGCTGGATGGCCTCGGTGATGTGCTTTTTGTAATTGTGCCAGTCTGCTTTACCGAAGTCCGGCACGCTGCGGGGTGGAGTTTTTTTGACAGCTGTGTTGCCAATTGTGGCCAAGACCGGAACGTGATCCGAAGGCGGGCCTCCGTCGATGGTGCGCACGTGAAATCTGTCGACCGGATGATTTTTGACCAGGAAAAGGTCGATGATTGAAGGACTATCTGATCCGTTGTCAGGGTAATGAGTGGGAGAAGATGGATATTTTAGTACGAGTTTATTCTCAGACTCGGGGATGAAGTTGTACAACTTGCGACCGTTTTCGTTTATGTGCGGACAGTTCCACATGTGGTGGCTCGAGTTAAAATCGCCTACTATGAAGGCCGGTGACGAGTGATCGGTCAGAATTTCGAGGGTGCTAGGAAGTAGTCTTCGGACGTACACTCCAATTATTCGGATTTTCTTTCGTCCGTCTAGTTGAATGACTACGTTTTCGGTGTCGATGTCGAGGTCGGGTAGTCTGGCATGCAGGAGATCTTTTTTGACAAGGATCCCAGACCGCGATTTTTTTTTTTTTTAGGTTAGTTTACCAAGAAGTGTTCTGATATTAAGTTCAAGTGCAATATAGTTTAACGGCTGTTCTGTATCGGTAGTTCCTGGGGGTTTTACGCCCTGAATATCTACATCTGACATCTATTTAAATATTGACTTCTATTCCTTTAATGACTTCGATTTATAGACTAGGAAAACATTCAAAAAACCCAGTTGCTCCAAAAAGACGTGTGTATACGCGGTTAATCTTTTAAGACGGTAAAGTAAAACAATTTAACTCTCCCACCCCGGACCCACGGCAAAGCGACGTTCCGAGAGACGACGACGAATCTAGATCTCTTGATCTGTTTGTTTTATGAAGTGATACGGTAGTATATGCACTTTTTTCCTCTGGCCTCTTCCTAGCCGGTTACACACATAGATAATCTTTGCTGTATTCGTTTTGGCGATAATTTTATTGTCGTGCATTTTGGGCTGATAAAATTCCCAACTTAATTTTTCAATATATTTTATTATCGTATCAACTTCCGCCTCTCTGTGCAGTCTTTTTAATGAATAATTGCGTGGCTTTCGTAGCGCCAGACGTAATACCTTATTTTGAAATAGCTGTAGCGTCTTTAGATGTGTTTTGCAGGCTCTCCTCCATATAGGTGCTGCGTACGTAATCACTGGCCTCATGGCCATTTTATACAACAAAATCTTGTTATGTTCGCTCAATCTTGTTATGTTGCTGTCTTTTGCTAACATTGAGTATAGGCAGTTCAGTGCTGTATATGCTTTCTTCTTGACTCTTGTAACATGTTCATTATACAGTAACTTATTGTCTAAATGAACGCCTAGGTATTTTACTGTTTCTTTCCATTCCACCTCGGTGTTTTCCATCTTCAATCTGTACGGCAAGCTTCTCCTCTTATTTGAAAAAATAATCGCTTGCGTCTTATCTATATTCAGCTTCCACTTCTTGAAATGCTCCTGCTGTCTGTTTAGTGTCGTCTGTAATCTATCCCTGATATAGTCGACATCTCTTCCTGATGTGAATATCGCTGTGTCCTCTGCATACAGCGCAAGTTCAGTTCCTTTTGGGTTCGGTACGTCGTTGATGTAATAGTTAAATAGTGACGGGCCCAGTAAAGATCCCTGAGGCACCCCCGCCGTCACATTCTTTATTTCTGACTTCTTGTCTTCTATCTCCACGTGAAAGATTCGTCCACGCAGATATCCGTCTATTACATTGACTAGGTAGTACGGGACTCGGTGGTCCAGTAACTTCTTGATTAGACCGTCGTGCCAGACTGTATCAAAGGCCTTCTCGATGTCTAGCAGAACTATACCAGTGGCAAGGCCTCTTGACATTTCTGTCGCGATATGTTCTGCTATTCTCGCCAGCTGCTGTGTAGTGGCATGTCTTTTTCTAAAGCCGAATTGTTCATGGCGTATCTTCTTAGATATTGATTCATTTTTGTTTATCCTGATTAGGATAACCTTTTCTAGTACCTTGCTTAATGTAGGCAGCAGACTTATCGGCCTGTAACTTGCCGTCTCATTTCCCTTCTTGCCCGGTTTTCTAATCGCCAGAATCTTGGCATGTTTCCAATTGTTGGGGAAATGTTGTAGCCGCATTGCTGCGTTAACTGTATTTGTGATTTCCACGATCGCCTTCTGCGGTAAATGATGGAGCGCTTTGTTTTGTATATCGTCCACTCCAGGAGCTTTTCTTGGCTTCATCATTCTGATGATTGTCTCGATCTTCTTCGGCGTGGCAAAATCAATTTCTTCTTTATCACGTTTAGTACCGGCAATGATTCTCCAGTACTTTACTGTATTTTTCACCTCTTCATCATTCTTGATATTCCCGAGGTGTTCGCTGGCACGGTGGGCGGTCTCGAAATGTGTAGCGATTTGCTCCGCCTTCTGGGCGTGGTCATACACATATGTATTCGCGGTGATTTTGAGTGGTGGAATGGGCTCTCTTCTACCTGACTTCATACACTTGATCGTCTGCCATAGACTGTTATCTTTCACGTCCAACACCTTTAGCCTATCTTGCCATGCTGTGTTTCTGATGTCTATGAGCTCTTTTCTGATTTCTTCAGTCAGGCTGTTACGGATTTGCCTGTATCGATCATCTCTGGTTCGCTGCCATATCTTCCTGGCAGTATTTCTCAACTTAATCTTGTCCCTTAGTTCAGTGGTGAGATATACATTATTTTTACCGATTCTTCTTATCGGTATGTTGATCGCTGTCTGGATGATTTTCGTGAGCGTGTCGACAGAATATTCTAATTCTTCCACGGTTCGGATATGTCTGCCGATGATGACTTCTCTGTTAATTTCTTCTTTATATTTCTTCCAGTCTGCGTTTGTGTAGTCTAGACTTTCTTTCTTTCGGATAGGAACACTTTCTGTGATCTTCATTACCACTGGATTGTGGTCGGAGCTTAATTCTGCTACCGATTCTATCTCATCAATCGTGATATTCTTGTTTAGAAAGAAGTCTAGCGTCGATGGATTAGCGCCGTTCTTGAACACTGTTGGTGACCCCGGTGCTGAGATGAGGTACCTTCGTCTTTCTAAATGACTCAGCAGTTTCTTCCCTGCTGCGTTTGCCTGGTGACAATTCCATAATCTATGTTTGGCATTAAAATCTCCGCCTATTATCACTCTGTTCGCTAGGTTCATTAACTTGTCGATGTCTTTCACCTGGAGGGTATCGGACGGGCTGTTGTATGCTGCTGCCAATAAAATCTTCGTTGGTGTTTCTATTATTATCGCCTTTGCTTGGAGTGCGGCCAGCTCTGGAACATGTACTTCGTAGTGTTTGATCTCCTTTTTAATATAAACCGATACACCTCCGCGTTTTCCTTCAGGCTTCAGCCTACGGTAACCTGTGTAACCGGCAATCTTTACTTCTTTCCCTAGCTTTGAACGTGTTTCAGTCACCAGGATTACATCTATTTTTCGCTGTTCAGCGAAAACACGTAGCTCGTTGCCCTTCTTGGCAAGACTGTTTGCGTTCCATAATGCGACCTGAATTTGACTCCCACTGGCGTATCTAGCCATCGAGAGCCTTTACAAATTTCCAGAAGATCTGGAATTGATCTGACTTGTTCTTCGCAACAAGCATATCTTTGCTCAGCTGGTCTACCAGTCTGAACATTTCATCGAAGTTACATTTTTCATTAACCTCTTTCATCTTCTCAGGTAAGTCAGCTGCACCAATGTTGGAAGCATGTTAGCTCCCTCTGTTGTCCTGGGCCTTCTGCCAGGCGTTATTTCTCGGTGCCGGGGCATCGATATAAACTCTGTCTAGAGTTTTCGAATTTAGCTTTGCGCCTTTCTGCGTTGCGCCTCTTAAAATTTTCTCGCCTCTCCTGCTCTTGGATATGAGCTGGGCAGCCTCTAAAGTTAGCCGGGTGTGGACCTCCGCAGTTCGCACATCTGGCAGTATCCTCGTTCTTCCTGGGGCAGTCCCTGGATTCATGGTAATCGCTGCATTTTACGCAGCGTGACTTAATATTGCAATTTCGGGCGGCGTGCCCGAAACGCTGGCAGCGATAACACTGCGTTATACTCGTACGTGGCTTGAAAGCCTCGAACCGTACCTTCACATGATAGAGGTGCGGGATCCTCTGCACCTCGGCTAACGTTGTTCCCGCCTTAAATCCTACCAAGTAGGTGGGGGAATATTCACTAAATTTGTGCACGATCTCCTTGACTCTGGTGATCGGCACCTTGTGAGATTCAATCTCCTCTTTAATATCCTCCAGGGAGATTCCTGGAGGAAGACCTTTTAGGATAATATTTGTTTCTTTTTCCCCTACTGGGGTGTATGTATGGTACTCAGTACCGCCCTGTTTCATCACACGGATGAACTCGTTGTAGACTTTGGTGTTACTGGTACGAACAACTAAAGCTTCTCTTTTCCTGTTGATTATGAAGTTTCCTTCAATTTTGGCCTTTTCTAAGACCTTATTTAGGCTTGTAGCGCTCTTTTTATGGTCCTCGAAGCAATTATGCACTACGATGGGCGGGACTTTTTCTTTCTTCTGAGGTGGCTGCACCTCTGGACCGTTCGTTTTTAGTGGTTCGAACCGATTTTTCGTCACTAAAGTCTCAGACTTCTTCATACTCTTCACCTGGCTGGGACCGGCACCCTCATCTCCGGAACCGCGTGACCTCTTTTTTCGCTGGACGAGCCAGGGACCCTCATCCTGTGGACCTGGTTGCGGAACGGGCTGCTCCACGACCTCCATCTGAAACTAAAACTCTAGTTATCTGCACCGAGGTGCAGACAACTAGACGGGTTAAAAAGTTCGGACGCCAAGCGCCCACCCACACGCTAAACACACGCGCTTGCGCGCGCACTTCGGAGCGACACACTACACAGCACAGAAAACCTACACCGCACAATGAAACACCCCACTCCACTTTTCAATACCGCTATACAGCGACAGTTCACGGAAAATAACGCTCGCTATGCACACAGACACGTCCGTATACAGTGAGACCTAATCCGTTTTTTTTTTTTTTTTTTTTTTTTTTTTTTTAAACCGTTTTGTTTAGCTGACAGTGGTAGGAATCTCCGAATCCGTGTGTTTATTTTGTCGTTCCTGGGGATTGGATCCCGTTCAATACTTGACTACAACGTGTTTTGATCTAACAACGTGTGTTACTATCTTATGTCACAATCTTGACATTGCTGTCTAGGAAAATTTGCAAAAAACCTAGATGACCTCACTCGCGGGAATGAGAATCACCCACCCCCTTCCCCCCGTATCCATACGCAGGCTGCACAGTAGATACGGTAGCGCACATTCGTTCGCGATATTCGATATTGACTGGTACTCATCATCTTGATATATGTTGTACCTTCAATTTTCTTTTTTCTACAAATTGTCACAATTGTCTTGAGATGCATTGTACGATCTTCTATCGTAACTTATAGTGCTCTTCTAGCACTCAGCCGTTACTGTATGAACGTGCTGGGCAAGAAGTACTTTCTCTTGTTCTTGTCCCCCCCTCTGGGTGCAGGCCACGCCTTCTTGAAGTTAGCTCTGTCTAACTTGTTGATCAATGCATTCTTGTGATGCGGCCTGTTGTAGAATTTTTGACTCATCCTGGTGATGTATGCCGCGAGATATTCTATCTCGGCTTCTTCATGTAATTCAGCTGTGGGATAGCAGCTTGGCTTGTTCAATGCTCTTCTTAGCATTTTGTTCTGTATGATCTGTAGTCGCTTCATATTGTAGACACTCGTCATTCTCCAGATAGGGGCTGCATAGGTGATCGCTGGTCTCACAACCGCCGTATACAACAGTTTCTTGTTGTCTACACTGAGACCAGAGTCCCGGGCCATCAGGCCATTCAATTTTGCAACCGCAAATCCTCCTTTCTTCTTGACATGATCGACGTGTTCGTTAAATTTGAGCTTCCTGTCGAAGTGGACACCGAGATACTTGACGGTATTCTTCCATTCGATGGGCGTTCCTAACATCCTCACTGTTCCTGGACTCAACTCTTGCCGCCTTCTGTGGAAGAGAATTGCCTCGGTCTTGGCAACGTTGACTTTGAGGTTCCAGCGGTCGAAGTACTTCTCTAATTTCGTGATGTCGGTCTGCAACTTCTCCCTGATGCTATCCAGGGCGCGCCCCGACGTGTATATGGCGGTGTCATCTGCGTACAGCGCCAAGTTCGACTTGATACCTACTTTGATATCATTGATGTAGTAGGTAAACAGGACTGGCCCAAGAATCGAGCCCTGTGGTACTCCGGCTCGAATATTTCTGGCAGTTGAATTTTTTCCATTGACTCCGACCGTAAACGTCCTGCTTCTCAGGTACGTATCTACAAGCTTCACCAAATAAATGGGAAGTCCGACTTGTAGTAACTTAAAAATCAGGCCATCATGCCATACTGTGTCGAACGCCTTCTCGATGTCCAGTAGTATCATGGCTGTGTATCTTCCTTTCCAGAATCCACGGACGACCTGCTCCGTGATCCGCGTCAGTTGATGCGTAGTAGCATGTCCTTTTCGGAAGCCGAACTGCTCCTCGATGATCTTCTTCGACGCCACTTCGTGCGTCTGTATCCGGGTCAGCAGTATCGTCTCGAACACCTTGCTGAGTGTCGACAGCAAACTGATTGGTCGGTAGCTCACTGCATCCTCCGCCTTCTTCCCGACCTTCCTGAATGCCAGAATCTTGGCTTGTTTCCATTGCTCCGGAAAATGTCCTATTCGGATGGCAGCATTGTAAATTTCGGTGAGTGCCACCAGTCCCTTCCTCGGTAAATACTGTAGCACTCTATTCTGTATGCCGTCTATCCCAGGTGCCTTCTTAGGTCTAAACTTCCTAATGGCCTTGTGCACCTCAGCTGGAGATGTGGGTTCGATGTCCTCCTCTTCAGTCTCGTCGGCTGTGACGGACCTCCACGTCTCGATGAGTCTTGTAATTATCGCACTGTCGGTGGGACTGCCTAGATTCTCGCCCACCCTGTGTGCTGCTTCAAAATGCTCGGCTATCAAATCTGCTCGATCTTGATCAGAGTATGCGTACGTGCCGTCTGTCCTCTTCAATGGCGGCATCGTTTCTCTGTTCTTGCTCGAAACCGCTCGGAGGGTCTGCCATAATGAGTTGTCTTTAACATTAACTTGGGCCAGTCGGGCTTTCCAAGTTTCGTTCTTGGCTGCTGTGATTTGTCTAATCTCCTCCGAGAGTCGATTTCGAAGAATCCTGTAGTAGTCATGTCTGGTCCTCTGCCAGAAGCGCCTCACTGCTGCTCTAAGCTTGATCTTCCTGATCGTTTCTGCAGTTAGTTGTAGACTATACGGGCGGATCTTCTTCTCGGGTATGTGATCTCTCATACCTCCCTGGATGTTGTTCGTCAGAGCCAGGATCGCTTCGTGTATAGCCTCCGGCGTGTTCATGTTCTGTCCTATCTCGACATTATTGTTTAGGTGGTCTTTGAATCCCTTCCAGTCTGCATTTTCGTAGTCGCGCACGGTTCTACGAACTCTTGCCACCAGCGTGCCGACTTGCATAATGACTGGGTTATGATCCGAGCTCAGCTCGGGCAGTGCTTCGATCCGATCGATCTGCACATTTTGAACGAGGGCCAGGTCCAGGAACGACGGCCTGGTGCCTCTGCGATAATACGTTGGTTGCTGCGGCGCAACTATCTCATAGTATCTGCGATCCGCATGCTGCTCCAGGGTTCTCCCCGCTATGTTGCTCGTATGACAATTCCAGTGCCTGCTCCGGGCGTTAAAATCCCCGGCCATAATCACTTTATTCCCGAGACGTAGCACTCGGTCGATGAATTGTGTTTGGAGGAGGTCGTTCGGAGTGTTATATACTGCTGCGACTACAATTTTGTTCGGTATCTCGATGAATGCTGCCACCGTCTGTAACGTGTTCACCTGTGGTTCAGGTGCTCCGTATTGCCTTATATCACTTTTGACATACAGAGAGACTCCTCCCTTGCCATCAGGCTTTGGTTTGTGATATGCAGTGTATCCGGGGATTGCTACGTACTGGTTAGCAACTGTTCTGGTCTCTGTGACCATCATGACGTCGACATTTTTCGCTTCCATGAAGGAGCGCATCTCGTCCTTTCTGCGTCGGATGCCATTTGCATTCCAGAACGCGACTTGTAGTGAGTCAACTGGGGCGTATCTAGCCATTGAGCTGACTCATCACTCCCCAGAAAGCGACAAATTGGTCCTTTTCCGTCTTTGCATATTGCATCTTGTGGGTTAGTTCGCTCACTAACCGCATCATCTTGCCGACGTCGCACATCTTGTTGAGCTTCGCAAAGTCTCCTGACATGGCCGCGAACTGACTCGGGCCTGCTTCGGCGCCGTTGTGCTCCTGGGGACGTTCCCTGGAAAATTGTTGTGGTTGTGGGGGCTGCTGGTGCCACCTGTTGTATTTCGGTGCCGGGGCATCTACATATCTGGTAGACTGCCTCCGCATCCCTGGGTAGTTCTTCCCATCGTAGCGTGGTGGGGCCGGCTGTCTGCGGGCCGCTGCCCTCTCTCTCTGGAGGGCGCGCCTCTCTTGTTCCTTGATGTGTGCAACACATCCTCTGTAGTTTGCGGGGTGTTCCCCCTCGCAGTTTGCACACTTGGCCGGTGTGTCACGTGTCTTTTTGCAAACCCGGGATTCATGGGGTTGCCCACACTTGACGCATCTTGACGGGATGTTGCAGTTGCGGGCCGCATGCCCGAACTGCTGGCACCTGTAACACTGAGTTATTTGGGACGATGACTTGTACATCTCCCAGTAAATTTTTAGTACAGTCTACGGACTGTCTTTATTTCTTCTATTTTGGTGCCATTTGGAAATGACACCAAATACATGGGCGCGTAGTCGCTCCTTCTATGCTGGATCTCCCTGACCTTGATTGCAGGGACGCCTTCAGCTTTTATTTCGGATAGTATGTCCTCCGTATTGACTCCTGGAGGCATACCCTTAAGAATGGCGTTGACGTTCTTCTCACTCTGCGGTGTAAACGTGAAGAACTCAGTGTTTCCACTGCGGAGGACGCGTACCATCTCATGGTACGCCCTCATCGACTCCGCTTTTATCATCAACCCCTGTTGCGTAAGCTTGGTATCAAATCTCTCTTGATACCCCGCTCGTTCCATGTATTTCGCCAGTGTGGCGGTAAATTTAACATGGTCCTCCATGAGATGTTTTAACACGATCGGAGGAATGCGCTCCGGCCGTGCTTCAGGGGCTACAACTTGTGGCGCCCCCACCAAAGGTGCGAATCTATTCGCAGTCTTGATACTTGTATTTGCCTGGATCACGTTCGGCACATTTTTGTTTAAGGTAACGTTAAAGTTACCATCATTATTCGTTTTTGTCATGTTTTTATTTAAGGTAACGTTAACATTACCGTCATTAACGTTACCACTGGTACCGGGTGTTACGGTACCAGCGTTAAGCCCCGCCCCCGGCGCCGGCTGTCTATTTTGATTATTGCAGGCACGTCTGCTGATTTTTGCAGCTGCCGCATTGTCGCCCGATGACGACGGTTGATTTTCAGGCGTCATTACTCGACGCCTCTTGACGCGGACCTGCGTCCACTCGTAATTGTCGTGATCCAGGTCCACGACGGCTTTCTCTACTGCGGGGGCTCGTTCGTCCCTCGCTGGTGTCAGTGCTGTCTCCCGCACGTCCGCTGCCTGAGCTGTTGACGTCGTCACCGTGGTCGCTGGAACCGGGTCCTGCTGTTGCATCACTGGAACGGCTGGCGGAGATTCCGGAGAGTCCGGGATGTCCACCACCTCCATGCACGCCATGATGTCTCGTCACCACCTGCACAAAATAATTCAAACCACCTCCCACGCAAGAAATACCGCCACAAACGGCGTAAACAATTGTTCGGGGCGCGCAGCGCCCCAGTAAAGAAAACCAGAGTCTGAGAAAACACTGCACGCACTACACTACGCAGCACACAAGCACCGTGCAGCACAGCACAAACAGCACTTCACAGACACTGCACAAATCACTATCACTCGGGCGCACACACGAGCAACAGAATAACACGTCTAGTCACGTCTGCAATCAGAGCGCGACTGCTGAGACCTAATCTAACTATCGTGTGCAGCGAGGGTCTGAGGGACCCATGCTTTTTGAGCGCCAAACCAATGGGTTTACGGCTCGCGTTTCTAGCATTGCTGGAGCGTTGCTTGGTGAGGAGATTCTCATGTGTTGAGCGTTTTACCCCCTCCAGGGGGTAGATTCTTGATGTTGGGCCAGCGGAGCTCCAGGTCGACCAGTGAAGGCCGACCTCTTACTGGCCCTCGGGGGGGGAGGGCTGACGCCAGGTCACTGACCGTCGTCCACCTCGCGCTGCGCCACCAGCAGGCTAGGCCGCTGGTATCTGCAGTGCTCGGCGACGAGGTCGTTGTTTCCCAGTCCGCGGACTAGGGCGTTGTCGCTGGACCTCGCCCGCCCGTACAACCGGCTAGCCTGTTCTCGGACAAACTCGTCGATTGTAGGGAGGCGGAGGTCCCGGTGAAGAGTGGTGTTCCTCACCAGGTAGTGCGCGTCGGTGATGAGGCGCATGACCCCTGAGACCTAATCCGCGTCTCCTTTGCGTTATCTCAGAACAGCACACTGCGGCTCGGATGACTGTACGACGCGCGGTCCAATCACGATGCAGCAACAACAACATCAAGCAAGCAGACAGACACGTCTGTGCAGCACGACGGTTCGAGCGAGAATCCTCCCGAAGAATAAGTTTTTTTTTTTTTTTTTTAACAAGTTTTTGTTTAGCTGACAGTGGTAGGAATCTCCGAATCCGTGTGTTTGTTTTGTCGTTCCTGGGGATTGGATCCCTTTCAATTCTTGACTATAACGTGTTTTTATCTAACAACGTGTGTTACTGTCGTATGTCATAATCTTGACATTGCTGTCTAGGAAAATTTGCAAAAAAAAGATGACCTCATTCGCGGAAATGAGAATCACCCACCCCCTTCCCGTCGTATCTATGCGCAGTCTGCGCATAGCAACGACAATCGCCCATTCGTTCGTGATTTTCTAAATTGACCGGTACTCATCGTCTTGATATATGTTGTACCTTCAATTTTTTCTACAAATTGTCACAATTATCTTGAAGTGCATTGTACGATCTTCTATCGTAACTTATCGTGCTCTTCTAGCATTCAGCCGATACCGAAAGAACGTGCTATTTTTTTTTTTTTGCACGTATTTATGTTGTTTTTGATCGGCCCATGAGAAATCAGAAAATTTATAAAGCAATATCAGACCGTTCCTAGGGGCGAGGATCGCCCCGACAACAGCCTCTGTCGGCATATGATTGTAAATAATCTGCATGTAGCTCGATTTAAACACTCGCGCAGTACGTGCTCATATCCAGGAAAAATTCCAAAAAACCTGGATATCAATCGTAAAAGAAATTAAACCCAAAGAAGAAGAAAAAGTAAAGACCCAGGCAACCCTCACCCCACCCACCCTTCCCAATGCTTACCCACCCTACCCCCTCCTACGCTGGGGCCTAATAGAGAGAAGAGAATCATGAGGGTCGTGTGATGACGCACCGGTCACGCATTCGCGTCCTGTCGTTACCCGTTTTTCGTCTGCTCACGTCCGGCGGCCGCACGAGCGGCGTAGTTTTAAAGTAATACGGTTGCACGAACTTGTTGCGCCTCCTGGTGTGTCCGATCCTACTCGCGAGGGGGATCACACGCGCTCTGGGCAGTCGCTCTAGCAGCGGATTGCCCCGGAGCACCCGCGTGTAGAACCTCCAACTCGCCTGCTCTATGTACTCGGCAACCGTACAGATGTTCGCGCGCTCATGCAGCGCGATCGTCGGGTAGTTGGGTGGCTTGTCCACCGCCATCCTCAGGATCTTGTTCTGAACGATCTGCAAACGCTTGATGTTGGTGCGCGAGGTGTTCCGCCAGATCGGGGAGGCGTACCTGAGGATCGGTCTGATCGCCATCTTGTATATCGCGACCTTGTTGTCGCGCGACAGATCGCTCCCTCTGGCCAACAGAGAGTAGAGCTCGTCCAGGGCGCCATACGCCTTCCTGCGTACACTCGCGACGTGCGTGTTGTATTGGAGGCATGAATCCATGTGCACGCCGAGGTATCTGACGGAATGCTTCCAGATCACGTCGGCGTCGTCGATGGTGAGACGACGCCGCGGATGACTGCGCCTCGCTCGCGAGTAGACGATGCCCTCCGTCTTGGCGGCATTTAGCTTCATTCGCCACTTAGCGAAGAAGCCGGACAGCTCGTCAAGGGCGTCCTGTAGTCGGTCGAGCGAGTCATCCAGCGATCTGGTGTTCGCAAAGATGGCGGTTTCGTCAGCGTAGAGGGCTAGCTCGGCGCCTCTCGATCGCGGCATATCGTTGATGTAGTAGCTAAACAGCATTGGCCCGAGGATGGATTCCTGCGGGACTTCCGCGACTGCTGGTCTGACCGTGGAGAATTTCCCATTCACTTCGACACGGAATGAGCGGCCGCTGAGGTAGTGATCTATGAATTTTACGAGATACGGCGGCACCCCGTATCCCAACAGCTTGTATACGAGGCCGTCGTGCCAAACCGTGTCGAAGGCCTTCTCGATATCGAGGAGTACCATCGCCATACTGCGCTTTTTTTCCGCTCCGCTCGGTGGCGTTGTGAGCGATTCTGGCTAGCTGGTGGACGGTCGAGTGCCCGCGCCTGAAACCGAATTGCTCGGGCCGGATGTTATTGGCCGCCAGGTCGTGCTGTTGGAGCCTGGCGAGTGTCGACTTCTTGAGCAATTTGCTGATCGATGACAGCAGGCTAATGGGGCGATAGCTCGCCGCCAGGTCCGCCTTCTTACCAGCCTTCTTGATAGCCAGAATCCTCGCCTGTTTCCACCGAGACGAGAAGTGCTGGAGGCGCATCGCTCCGTTGATGATGTTCGTTAGGGCGAGGATCGCCTTGCGAGGGAGGTGCTTCAATACTCTATTCTGGATCTCGTCGTCACCCGGGGCCTTCAGCGGCTTCGATGCCCAGATGACGGCGTCCACCTCGCGAGGCGTCGCCCAGAGAATGCCCTCGGGGTCGACGACCACACGGTCGCGCCACCTGCGGACACTCTCGCCGATGTCGAGGGCGAATTGCGGGTCGCCAATGTTCTCAGCGATGCGATGCGCACTCTCAAATTGTTGCGCGAGCAGCTCAGCTTTATTGCCGTTGCTGTATCGGTACTCCTCGTCGGCGTCCTTGATGGGCGGGAGGTGAGTGCGGGCCTTGGCCCGTATGGCTCTCACAACCCTCCACGTGTCAGTCATATTGAGCTCTTCCGAGATGCGGGCCAGTTTGCTACTCCATTTCTCGTTTCGTATGCGCGCGACTTCCTTGCTGATTCTCTCGGAGAGACGATTCCGGATCAGCCGGTACTCATCCCTCCGAGTACGTTGCCAGAGCCTACGCGCCATATTACGCGTCGCAATCATGTTTCTGACGTCCTCGTCTAGGGCCACCTTATTTGGCTGATGTCTCTTGCGCGAAATGTTAGCGTCCATCGCTTCGCGGACGCGCGCAGTGAGCTCTTCTGCCCGGGTCTCCAGATCATCGACGGAGGCAATGTGATGATCGGCCCGGACCGGGCCGTTGAGCTGTTTCTTGAACGCCGGCCAGTCAGCTCCCGCATAGTCGCGATACGTTCGCTCGCGCCTCGCAGATGAGATCGCAAGGCTCGCGACTACCGGGTTGTGGTCTGAGCTGAGCTCTGGCAGTGCCACTATGTTATCGACACCGACGTTCTTGCTGACGAGGACGTCCAGAACAGACGGGGTGCAGTTTCGCTTATAGAACGTAGGCTCTGCAGAGGCGTAGATGATGTATTCGCGTCGTTCCACGTAATCGTGGAGGGCCTTTCCTGCAGCATCCCCCCGATGGCAGTTTCAGAGCCTGTGCTTTGCATTAAAGTCGCCGCCGATGATTACTCTGTTACCCAGACCGAGGATCCTGTCCAGGTCGACGACATCGAGCATGTTCGTGGGGCTGCGGTAAGCTACAGCCACAACAAGCTTTGCGGGGGTCTCGATCACCACTGAGATGACCTGCAGTGACGTCAGGTTGTCGACGTAGACCTCGTGCTGAACGAGGTCAGTGCTGACGTAGATCGAGACTCCTCCTCCGCAACCGTCGGGCTTCGGACGGTGGTACGCTCTGAAACCTGCGATGCCCTTGTACCTGTTGTCCTTGATGGACGTTTCAGTAACTAGGGCGACGTCTATTCGATGCTGCTGCAGGAAGGCTCCCAACTCGTCTATCCTTGTGTTCAAAGTTCTGGCGTTCCACAACGCGACACGCAATTGGCCCCGAGGTAGGTTATAACAAGTCATCGAGGCGCTGAAGGAAACGGCGAACGATCTGGAACTTGTCGCTCCTGAGCGTGGCTGCGGCCAGATCGTCACGCAGCTGTAGAGCGAGTGCGACAAGATTGTAAAAGTCGCATAGGTCGTCGATCTCATCGAAGATAGCCTTCAGGGTGTGCGCCTTGTCCTCGGGCGATTTTGCGGTCGGATGCGCCCTAGCGCCGCCAGCGTGACGTCAACGACGCCAGTGATCCCGACACGAGGTCAGGGAGTTCTGTAACTCCACGAGTTGGAAGCGGGCGCCGGGGCGTCCACGTATCTGTTACGCATGGACGGGAAGTATCCGCCGGTAAACTCCGCAGAGGGCTGCTGCCTCCTCAGAGTCTTTTCTCGCTGTGCAATTCTGCACTCCTGCTCGCGCACGTGAGCGGGGCAGCCACGATAGTTGGCCGGATGAGGCCCTCCGCAGTTGACACACTTGACCGGCTGATCCTTCTTTAGCGGGCACTGCTTCGCATCGTGCTCGTCATCGCAGATCACGCAGCACATGACAATGTTGCAATTTCGGGCGGCATGTCCGAAGTGCTGGCATCGGAAGCACTGCGTGATAGCGTTCTTGGGCTTGTAAGCCTCCCAGTGAGCGCGCGTAGAAAACAGATACGGAACCTGGAGTGCGTCGGCGAGTTTGGTGCCGGTGACGAAACCCACGATGTATATAGGACCAAGGTCCTTGCGGCCGTATTAGATCGACCGTACCCTGGTCACCGGCAGCTTAAAGAACTTTATCTCGTCCAGCAGCTCCTCGTTCATAATGCCCGGCGGTAGGCCCTTTAGGATCAGGTTTGTCTCCTTTTCAGAGGACGGAGTATACGTATGATACTCCGTGTTCCCTTTTTTAAATAACCTGAGCACCTCATGGTAAATCGGCATCGAGTCCGAATTTATCATGAAGCCGCTCTTCACGTACTTGATTTTAACTGTGCCGTCGTGGCCGGCCTTTTTGACGTAGTCCTTGAGGTTCGTAACGAACCTCGGGTACGACTCCACGATATGGTGCAGGAAGATCGAAGGGATCCTCTCCTTCGTCTGCCGCTTTGCCGCAGCGATGACGGCCTCAGCGTTAACCAGCGGCGTAAACTTATTCGCCACCCTGGTGACACCCTCGGTAGCGATCTTCTTATTACTAACTGGCGACTTCTCGCCGACGCTAGGTCTCCTCGCCCGCTTGCGAACGACAGGCAACCAAGATAGATCCTCAGCATCGTCGACGGGCGCTGGCGCGACGACGACCTGACTTGGTTGCTCAACGGCTGTGGGGGCGACCCTCACCTGCATCTGCACGACCGACTCTGCGCCCTGAATCGGAAGTTCGGCCTCGACTGCGAGGACCGTAACAACCGCCTCGTCCACCTCCATGACGGTGTTGGTTAAATTTGTTTTAAGGTGCCCGCTCGACACCGCACAGCTCTGTCGTACCCTTAATGGGTTTGTTTCAGTGAATGCTACTTTAAATGGATGTTGTTTTATACACTTAGCAGTCAAATTTAAGAATTGCAAAATATAACAATAGCATACGTCACTTTGCACACTAAACACTTGTTTCACACAGGATAACAGAATTTAATAAACTATTTCAAACACTTTTCTGATCAAATCGCTCGTCTATGCACGCTTACATGTTTCGACTTGCTTGAACTAGTCTCAGCGTTCTATTCAAAGAACGTGCGGGGCAAGAAGTACTTTTTCTTGTTCTTGGCCCCCATTCTGGGTGCAGGCCACGCGTTCTTGAAGTTAGCTCTGTCTAGCTTGTTGATCAATGCATTCTTGTGATGCGGCCTGTTGTAGAATTTTTGACTCATCCTGGTGATATATGCCGCGAGATATTCTATCTCGGCTTCTTCATGTAATTCAGCTGTGGGATAGCAGCTTGGCTTGTTCAATGCTCTTCGTAGCATTTTATTCTGTATGATCTGTAGTCGCTTCACATTGTAGACACTCGTCATCCTCCAGATAGGGGCTGCATAGGCGATCGCTGGTCTCACAACCGCCGTATACAACAGTTTCTTGTTGTCTACACTGAGACCAGAGTCCCGAGCCATCAGGCCATTCAATTTTGCAGCCGCAAATCCTCCGTTCTTCTTAACATGATTGACGTGTTCGGTAAATTTTAACTTCCTGTCGAAGTGGACACCGAGATACTTGACGGTATTCTTCCATTCGATGGGCGTTCCTAACATCCTCACTGTTCCTGGACTCAACTCTTGCCGCCTTCTGTGGAAGAGAATTGCCTCGGTCTTGGCAACGTTGACTTTGAGGTTCCAGCGGTCGAAGTACTTCTCTAATTTCTTGATGTCGGTCTGCAGCCTCTCCCTGATGCCATCAAGGGCGCGCCCCGACGTGTATATGGCGGTGTCATCTGCGTACAGCGCCATGTTCGACTTGATGCCTACTTTGATATCATTGATGTAGTAGGTAAACAGGACTGGCCCAAGAATCGAACCCTGTGGTACTCCGGCTCGAATATTTCTGGCAGTTGTATTTTTCCTATTGACTTCGACCGTAAACGTCCTGCTTCTCAGGTACGTATCTACAAGCTTCACCAAGTATATGGGAAGTCCGACTTGTAGTAACTTGAATATCAGGCCATCATGCCATACTGTGTCGAACGCCTTCTCGATGTCCAGTAGAATCATGGCTGCGTAGTTCCCTTTCCAGAAGTCACGGACGACCTGCTCCGCGATACGCGCCAGTTGATGCGTAGTAGCATGTCCTTTTCGGAAGCCGAACTGCTCCTCGATGATCTTCTTCGACGCCGCTTCGTGCGTCTGTATCCTGGTCAGCAGTATCGTCTCGAACACCTTGCTGAGTGTCGGCAGCAAACTGATTGGTCGGTAGCTCACTGCTTCCTCCGCCTTCTTCCCGACCTTCCTCAATGCCAGAATCTTGGCTTGTTTCCATCGCTCCGGAAAATGTCCTATTCGGATGGCAGCGTTGTAAATTTCAGTGAGTGCCACCAGTCCCTTCTTCGGTAACTACTGTAGCACTCTATTCTGTATGCCGTCTATCCCAGGTGCCTTCTTAGGTCTAAACTTCCTAATGGCCTTGTGCACCTCAGCTGGAGATGTGGGTATTATGTCCTCCTCTTCAGTCTCGTCGGCTGTGACGGACCTCCACGTCTCGATGAGTCTTGTAATTATCCCACTGTCGGTGGGACTGCCTAGATTCTCGCCCACCCTGTGTGCTGCTTCGAAATGCTCGGCTATCAAATCTGCTCGATCTTGATCCGAGTATGCGTACGTGCCGTCTGTCCTCTTCAATGGCGGCATCGTTTCTCTGTTCTTGTTCGAAACCGCTCGGAGGGTCTGCCATATTGAGTTGTCTTTAACATTAACTTGGGCCAGTCGGGCTTTCCAAGTTTCGTTCTTGACTGCTGTAATTTCTTGTCTAATCTCCTCCGAGAGTCGATTTCGAAGAATCCTGTAGTAATCGTGCCTGGTCCTCTGCCAGAAGCGCCTCACTGCTGCTCTAAGCTTGATCTTCCGGATCGTTTCTGCAGTTAGTTGTAGGCTATACGGACGGATCTTCTTCTCGGGTATGTAGTCTCTCATACCCCCCTGGATGTTGTTCGTCAGAGCCAGGATCGCTTCGTGTATAGCCTGAGGCGTGCACATGTTCTGTCCTATCTCGACATTATTGTTTAGGTGGTCTTTGAATCCCTTCCAGTCTGCCTTCTCGTAGTCGCGCACGGTTCTACGAACTTTTGTCACCAGCGTGCCGACTTGCATAATGACTGGGTTGTGATCCGAGCTCAGCTCGGTCAATGCTTCGATCCGATCGATCTGCACATTTTGAACGAGAGACAGGTCCAGGAACGACGGCCTGGTTCTCCCGCGAAAATACGTTGGTTCCTGCGGCGCAACTATCTCATAGTATCTGCGATCCGCATGCTGCTCCAGGGTTCTCCCCGCTAAGTTGCTCGTATGACAATTCCAGTGGCTGCTCCGGGCATTAAAATCCCCGGCCATAATCACTATTCCCGAGACGTAGCACTCGGTCGATGTCTTGTGTATGGAGGAGGTCGTTCGGAGTCTTATATGCTGCTGCGACTACAATTTTGTTTGGTATCTCGATGAATGCTGCCACCATCTGTAACGTATTCACCTGCGGTTCAGGTGCTCCGTATTGCCTTATCTCACTTTTGACATACAGAGAGACTCCTCCTCCCTTGCCATCAGGCTTTGGTTTGTGATATGCAGTGTATCCGGGGATTGCTACGTACTGGTTAGCAACTGTTCTGGTCTCTGTGACCATCATGACGTCAACATTTTTCGCTTCCATGAAGGAGCGCATCTCGTCCTTTCTGCGTCGGATGCCATTTGCATTCCAGAACGCGACTTATAGTGAGTCAACTGGGGCGTAGCTAGCTATTGATCTGACTCAACACTCCCCAGAAAGCGACAAATTGATCCTTTTCTGTTTTGGCGTGTTGCATTTTCTGGGTTAGTTCGCTCACTAACCTCATCATTTTGCCGACATCGCACATCTTGTTGAGCACCGCAAAGTCTCCTGACATGGCCGCAAACTGACTCGGGCCTGCTTCTGCGCCGTTGAACTCCTGGGGACGTTCCCTGGAAAATTGTTGTAGGGGCTGCTGGTGCCACCTATTGTATTTTGGTGCCGGGGCATCTACATATCTGGTAGCTTGCCTCCGCATCCCTGGGTAATTTCTCCCATCGTAACGTGGTGGGGCCGGCTGTCTACGGGCCCTCTCTCTCTGGAGAGCGCGCCTCTCCTGTTCTTTGATGTGTGCCACACATCCTCTGTAATTTGCGGGGTGCTCCCCCTCGCAATTTGCACACTCCGCCGGCGTGTCACGTGTCTTGTTGCAAACCCGGGATTCATGGGATTGCCCACCCTTGACACAGCTTGACGGGATGTTGCAGTTGCGGGCCGCATGCCCGAACTGCTGGCACCTGTAGCACTGAGTTATCTGGGACGATGACTTGTACATCTCCCAGTAAATTTTTGTGTAATACAGTCTACGGACTGTTTTAATCTCTTCGATCTTGGTGCCATTCGGAAATGACACCAGATACATGGGCGCATAATCGCTCCTGCGATGCTGAATCTCCCTGACTTTGATCGCAGGGACGCCTTCGGATTTGATTTCTGACAATATGTCCTCCGTATTGACTCCTGGAGGCATACCCTTTAAAATGGCGTTCACATTCTTCTCACTCTGAGGTGTGAACGTGAAAAACTCAGTGTTGCCGTTGCGGAGGACGCGTACCATCTCATGGTACGCCCTCATCGACTCCGCTTTGATCATGAGTCCCTCTTGAGTCAGCTTGGTATCAAACCTTTCGTGATACCCCGCTCGTTCCATATACTTCGCCAGTGTGGCGGCGAATTTTACATGCTCCTCCATTAAATGTTTCAGCACGATCGGAGGAATACGCTCCAGCCGTGCTTCAGGGGCTACTACTTGTGGCGCCCCCACCAATGGTGCGAATCTATTCGCAGTCTTCACATTGCTGTTTGTCTGGATCACGTTCGGCAAAATGTTATTTATGGTAACGTTAGAGTTACCATCATTTGTAGTTTTTGTCTTGTTTTTTGTGAAGATAACGTTAACATTACCCCCATTAACGTTACTGCTGGTACCAGGTGTTGCGATACCAGCGTTAAGCCTCGCCCCCGGCGCCGGCTGTCTGTTTTCATTGTTGGCACGTCTGCTGATTTTCGCAGCTGCCGTATTGTCGCCCGATGACGACGCTTGACTTTCCGGCGTCCTGACTCGACGCCTCATGACTCGACGCCTCTTGACTCGGACCTGCGTCCATTCATAGTTGTCGTGATCCAGGTCTACGACGGCTCTCTCTACTGCGGGGGCTCGTTCGTCCCTCGCTGGTGTCGGTGCTGTGTCCCGCACGTTCGCTGCCTGAGCTATTGACGTCGTCGCCGTGGTCGCTGGAACCGGATCCTGCTGCTGCAACACTGGAACGGCTGGTGGAGATTCCGGAGAGTCCGGGATGTCCACCATCTGTCTGTTCTGGATGCCGTCGTCGCCGGGGGCCTTGTGGGCCTTCATGCCGTTAATAATGGTGCGGACCTCCCGGGGCGACGTCCAGATGATGCTCTCGGCGTCAGGGCCAGGCGACGATCGCCATCTGGCGACCGCGTCCTCGACCACGGTCGTAGTGGCGGGATCGGCGGCGATCAGCTCTGTAACGCGGTGGGCTGCCTCGAAGTGGGACGACAGGACTTCAGCTTTGCCAGCGTTGCTGCAGATGAACACGTTCGGCGTGTCGGTTTTGAGGGGCGGGAGGGTCTCCTGCCTGGAGCGCTTGATCCTGCCGACCAGGCTCCAGACATTCCCTCTGCACTCCGACATCTGGGCCAGTCTGCTCTTCCATTGGGCGTTGCGCAGCACGTTCACTGCTTTTGTGATTCGTTCGGAGAGACGGTTCCGGATCAGCCGGTACTCGTCCCTCCGAGTTCTCTGCCAGAGCCTACGTGCCATGTTTCTTGTGGCGATCATCTCGCGCACGTCAGGCGGGAGCGGCACGTTGTTCGCGCGCCTCGTCTTCCTCGGGACGGACGCCTCTATCGCCGCCCGGACGCTCGCGGTGAGGTCCTCGACCGCCTCGTGAAGCTCGTCGACCGTGGCGCAGTGAGCGTCGGCACGGACACTGCCCTGGATCATGGTCTCATAACGGGACCAGTCCGCCTCGTCGTAATCGAGATAAGTGCGCGGACGTCTGACGACCGACGTCAGGATCCTCGCGACAACGGAGTTGTGATCGGACGACAGGTCCGACAGCGATTCGACGTGCTCGACACCCACGCCCCTAACGGGGAAGATGTCGAGGGTCGACGGCCGAGCTCTGCTGCGATGGTACGTAGGCCCATCTGGCGCGAGGATGTCGATGTTTCGTCTCTCGACGTGCGTCAGCAGGTCCCTGCCAGCAGGGTTGGACTGGTGACAGTTCCACATCGTGTGCTTCGCGTTGAAGTCACCGCCCAGGATGACGCGGCCCGACAGACCCATGATCCTGTCGAAGTCGACGGTCGAGAGCGGATCCTTGGGGCTGCGATACGACGCGGCCACCAAGATCTTGGCGGGGGTGCACAGCATGACGGCGATCGTCTGCAGCGAGTCGAGCTCAGGGACGTTGACCTGATATTGGTCAATGTCCTGCTTGACGTGGATGGAAACACCCCCGCCTCGATTGGCGGGCTTGGGAGAGTGGTAGGCACGATACCCGTCGATATTGAAGCGCGGGAAACCCTTAAGTTTGGTTTCTGTCACCAGCACTTCGTCGATGTCACGCTGACGCACGAACGCACTAAGTTCAAGGGCCCGCTTCGCTAGGCCATTGGCGTTCCACAACGCGACGTCAATTTTTCGATCGGATGGGGCTCGATTATCCATCGATCTTACTAATGAAACGCCAGAAGATCTGGAATTTTTCCGCCTTGGTGACGGCGGTCCTCCATTTTTCGCGGAGCTGATTCACGAGCTCCATCATTTCGTCGACATCGCACACGTCATGAACGTCGAACATGGCCTCGGCGAGCGCCGGGGTCCTATTCACGCGATCAGGGCAGACCAGCTGCGTATGGACGGGCGTCTGCTGGGCAGGCGGCGGCAACGAGTTGACCCACGCACTCGTTCTCGGCATCGGGGCGTTTACGAATCTGGTCCTGTTGTTTCTGATTTCAGGGAAGTGTCCACCCTGAAAACCCTTGACCTCACGCCTCTTCGACTGAGGTGTAAAGTGTTGTGCCAGCGATGATTCGCTAAGGGGGTTTGAGTGCTAGGTACGGGGACCTGTTACTCAGGACGAGAAAAACGTCGCTACTCAAATCACCGACACGAGATCGCGTCGAGACGAGAGCGAACGGCACTGATTCGAGCTATGTTTATTTGTAGTTACACAGCAGTGATCCGGGGGGGGGGTCGGCTCGGGGCGCGAGAGAAGCCCGCTGCCCACGACCCACACAACCGGGCCGTGACCAGTACTCGTCAATGAAGGTGGAGGTGTACCCATCACAACGCCAGTAGTCTCGGCCGCCTGTAGCGGTACCACGGGTTGGACGGATCATATGCGCCGAGGGTGTTAATCAGGGCGTTCTGGCTGGATTCGGACCGGCCGTACAGCGTGCGAGCTTGACAACGCACAAACTCGCAGAGTGTAGGGATCCGGAAATCATTATGCAGAGTATCGTTCCGAACGAAGAAGTGCGCGTCGGCGATGACGCGCAGTATCCTGTTCTGTGTGATTATGACGGTAGATCTCCGAAAAGATCGCCGCCATCCGCACGATCGCCCTTACCGGTAGATTGAGAAGGGCGGAGTTGCTAATTCCGTCGTCTCCAGTTGCTTTTCGGCGGTCGAGACGCTTGATGATGCCGGTGACTTCTTCCGGCGTGATCAGCGGCGGCGGGGAGGACGGCGGCGTGGCGAGGAATCGCGAAACGAAATCCTCGACATACCTGGCGCTCGCTTCGTTCTCCGGGGGGTTAGCACGAAACTGACCCTCCATCGAGTCCGCGAGCACTTCGGCCCTCTCCGCCGGCTCACTGACCAACATACCGTTTCCGCCGATGAGCGCAGAGCGCCGCGGTCGTCGGGCGGACACGAGACGACGAGTGCAACGCCACACGGACGAGCCACTCTCGTCCGCGGACATCGACATCGTCGCGTCGAACCACTCGCGATCGCGATGCTTCGCGACCTGCAACTTTACACGCTGCGCGAGAAAGTTGTAGTTCGTGCGGTCACTCGGGTCACGGTACTTCTGCCAGAGTTTCCAGGCCCGGTTCTTCCGTCGAATCAGCTCCATTATCTCGTCCGGTAGTCGACGGGATAACAGCGTATGTCTGTGTTCGGTCGAACACTCGTCAAGTGAGTCGGTGATGTCGTCGTGCAGAGATGATACCGCCGCCTCAAGGCTCAAAGGAGAGTCGAACACGCACTGACCGGTGTCGGTGCGCGCGTCGACTCTATCCGCGAAACTAGACCAATCGACTCGGACGAACGTGGACGGCCTCGACACCGGAACGCGACGGCCCAGCCCCGTCAGCGACAGGAGCACGGGGTTGTGGTCGGACGATAGAATCGGCAACGACCACAGCCCGTACCCCCCGCCGACGCTGCGGAGGATCGCCACGTCCAGCACGTCGCCTGCACGATCGCCAGAGTAATGGGTCGGCTCGTCCGGAGCAACGACGACGAAGTCGGACTTCGCCGCGTGTTTGAAGAGTCTCGCGCCGGCGTGGTTGCCGGTCACGGAATTCCACGAAGGATGTTTAGCGTTGAGATCACCGGCCAGGATCGCCGATGGGCTCAGATTTAGTAGGGCGTCGATATCATCGGTGCACAGGCTGTCGTTCGGACGCTTATACACGGCGGCGAGCAAGCACCAGCGACCGCCCAATTTCACCATCACCGTCGTCGCCTCGACAGACGACAGCTGCGGACACGCGACCTCGAAATGGGGCATGCGACTCCCGACGAGAATCGCAGTGCCACCATGCGAGGAACCGTCAGGTCTGTCGACACGATAGGTGTGGAAATTCGGGATCGAAAAGTCCATGCTCGCGTTCAGGTGCGTCTCACACAGCAGTACAACGTCAACCTTGTGACACTGCACCGCCGCGATGAGTTCCACCCGCCGCGCACGAACGCCGTTGGCGTTCCAGTATAGTATGTTTAGTTTGTCTCTAGCAGGCATGTTAGTATTCCTGTAGGGCAAGTGCGGACGGCGTACGCGAACGCTAGGAGCCTTCCCCTCGCGTCGGACGCCGCCTCGTGGGCGCGGATGTACGTCTCGCACCAGTTGACGATGTCGTCGATGAACGTCTCGTCGTCTCTCGTGACGTCACGTCGTGTCGTCGGGAGTCGTCGTTGTCGCGGTCGCGACGGTTGGCTGGCAGCGTCGGGCTGCACGGTCACGGGGATCGGAGCGCTCGTCGGCTCGACGCCGACGCCCGCTCGCGAGCCCCGCTTCTTCTTCCCGCCGGACCTGCGGGACGGGCGCTCACCGGCCGGCTCGGCGACAGGCCATGGCGGACGCGACACGGATCTCTCCGCGGGCACGGGCGCAGCGGCGCTGACGCTTTTGCCCCCCGGCAAACGGACCGTCGCACGCTTGCTCGACGGCAAGGAGACGCGCGCAGGCACCGCTCGCGGAGCGGCTGCACGCTTCGGCGGATTCGTCGCGTCGGTAGAGGTCGTCAACGACTTACGAGGCAACGGCCTGGGCTCGGCGGCTTTACTAGCCTGTCTGTTATTGGTGCGCGCAACAGTGGTTGCAGGCACGGCACTCTGCACGCCAGAACGCTTTGCCGGCGCTGGAGCGACCCGGCGGTTTTCCGGAGCTCTCGTGGAGGCGCTCGGGGCCGCGGACGCGTCGACGGACCTAGACCGCGGCATCGGGGCACGTTTGCCAGGATCCGCAGGGGATCCCTTCAACGGCTCACTGCACGCCGGGGCCGACTCGCCGATCGACGTCGCGGCGAGGGCGACGGCGCGCGCGGGCGCCGCCACACCTCTGAGCGTCTCCACGTAGCTTCTCGCGCCGGCGGTGTTCGAGGGTGCGTGCACCCTCGAAGCCGCCGGTTTGGCTGCCCTCGGAGGATTCGTCGGCGGAGCACCGCTCAACGCCTTCGACTGCGACTTGCTCTTACGCGAGCCTCGCTTCCTCGTACGACGAGGGTCTTCCTTGCGCATGCGCGCCGCCTCAGCATGCTTGTACTCGGGGCAACCCCGGTGGCTCGCCGGATGCGGGCCACCGCAGTTGCAGCAGAGTACGACGCGCTGTGACTTGTCCCGGGGACACTCCGACGCATCGTGTGTCCCGGCGCAAGCGACGCAGCGCGTCTGCATGTTGCACGCGGCAGACGAGTGGCCCCAACGCTGGCAACGAAAGCACTGCGGAGGGCCGGAGCGACCTCGGAATCGCTCAACCTTAACTCTGGCCGAGTCGAGGACCTGAATGGTCTCGAAACGGCGAGCGTGCTCCCTCATTCCTGGCGCGAAGTACACCAGGAAGGTGGCCGTCTTCCGTCCCCCGTTGACGATCTGGGTGACGTGACTGGGGGTGAAGCCCGCCAGCCTAATCGCCTCTCACAGATCGTCAACGTCAGTGTCCGGAATCATGCCGCGGAGGAGGAGCTTGTGCGTCTTCTCCGTCGGCAGGAGATACGAGTGAAACTCGATCCCCGCCGTTCGGAGGGCTGCGGCGCGATAAGCGGCGTCGGTGCTCATCCTCAGTTTGCACGCATTGCTGCCCACCTTCTCGGAGGTGAACAGAACGCCCTCGGCGTTGAGCGCACGCGACAGCGCGAAATAGTTTCTCGCGTACGCGTAGATGGGCGAACATCGCTTCCTGTGGGCCACCACAGTGAAGCCGTCGTCACACGCCTGTTGTTGAGTCGCGGCGGCCGCGGCCGGGACAGCAGCGTCCATCGTCGTCGACGGAGGAGGCGCGCTCGGGGAGACGCTGGCGCGGACCCCGGAGGGGCCGGCCACGTCTCCGCGAGCGCATTCCCTCTCCCTCTTCGACGGGTTCTGCGTCCCGTCGGACTCACGGCCGCTCTCGTCACTGCACACGCTTCGCATGCGCTTCAGACGGACGGAGACCCGCTTGCCCGTGCCCGTGCGATATACTACCGCCGGTCGTGGGGATGGGGACACCTCACCCTCTAGGGGGATTGACGAGCTCTGGTCAGGCGTGCTCACTGCACTGGCACGCCGTTCGCTCTGCTCGTCGGACGGATCCATTTATATGAGCTGTTGAAATTTTTATGCCCGTCGAATACGGGCCGGGACGTGGTCCCGCACCAGCGCACCCGCACCCACCAACACGAGACACTGGCACAACAACTAGAATTGCACAATCACAATTTTTATTGAAAAAATAGCGGGCCGCTTCGCGCCCGGCAGATTTACGGAGCTCGTACTGTCACAACACACACGGTGCATAATTCACTAGTGTGTATCTGTGGGTGTGTGTGTGTGCGCGTATGGCAGCATGCGTGTGAAACGTTTATTGTTCGTCGCGCACTGTTTCAGACTGGCACAGATAATAATGTTATTATTATATTTGGCTGAATGATCGATTACAAGAAAAACACTTCTGCTCTAGACAAGCGTCGACAGAAGAATCCCCGACTGAGGTCAAGAATACCACTACTTTTATACTCCCTCACGTTTTTTTTTTTTTTTTTTTGATGTAACGAACGCCTTCAGATGGATAACAATACAAGATTGTTGCGCCTCGCATGTTGGTCGAAATCTGGGAAAAGTTGCAAAAAACCCAGATGCATTGATAAAACGCCCCAATACACCCACCCCCAATCCCACAAAAGAGTGAACAGAGAAAAAAAGGGCAGGAATAGAGGAAGGATAAAAAGGGGAAGAAGGGAGAGAAAGAGATGCGTACAGATAAGTAAAAGAAAAAGAGAAAAAACATAAAAAGCAGACAATAAAAAACAATCACTAATAACTAGGGACAAACACAGCGTCCAAGTATACGGTTGGTCGAGGGTCGTGCCGACGGCGGCGGCGGCACCTCCTTATGAAAACACTGCACCTACTCCCGACGCGAGAGAGCCGTCAGGTGAAATAGAACGGTTGCACGAACCTGTTCTTCCGCCTGTGCTTGCCGATTCGGTTTGCCATCGGCAGAAACTTAGGTGCTCGAAGTCGCTCGATTAGGGGATTACCGAGCGGCTTGTTGTGATAAAAGTTCAGGCTCAAGGTGTCTATGAATTGTGCAACCGTTTCAATCTTCGCGTCGATGTGCAGCTCCGCCGTCGGAAAACATCGTTCACGATTGAGGGCCATCTTCAGAGCTTTGTTCTGCACCCGCTGGAGGAGCGCGATATTGCGCGGCGACGTGTTCCGCCAGACCGGAGCCGCATACGTAATGATGGGCCGTATGGCCATCCTGAACAGCGTGAGCTTGTTGGCCGTGTCCAGGCCACTGTAGTTGGTCAGCACGCTGTGCAGCTGACGTATGGCTCCGTGCGCCTTCCGGCGTGCAATCTGCGTGTTTGCGTCGAAGTTGAGCTTTCGGTCCAGATGCACGCCGAGGTATCTGACATGATCCTTCCACGTCACCTTCACGCCGTTCACGTTCAGCGTCGGCAGCACGACTGTCTCCCGTCTCCTCGAGAAGACTATGGC
The DNA here is from genome assembly GCA_034766995.1 of Acanthacorydalis orientalis. Classification (NCBI taxonomy): domain Eukaryota; kingdom Metazoa; phylum Arthropoda; class Insecta; order Megaloptera; family Corydalidae; genus Acanthacorydalis; species Acanthacorydalis orientalis. Next base: position 61,595,582 of record CM068313.1, read on the forward strand.
CTCGGTCTTGTCTTCGTTCACTTTGAGCCGCCACTTGCGGAAGTGGTCGGCTATGGCGTCGAGCGAGGCTTGGAGTCGCCTGTTGATCGCGTCCAGCGAGATGCTGTTGACGAAGATGGCCGTGTCGTCGGCGAAGAGCGCCAGTTCGACGCCCTTCGTGGTCGGTATGTCGTTTATGAAGTAGTTGAAGAGGACCGGACCCAGAATCGATCCCTGCGGAACGCCGGCGGCTACCTGCCTGACTGTAGACAACGCGCCATAGACGTCGACCTGGAACGTCCTCTGGCGGAGGTAGTGGTCGATCAGACGGACTAGGTAGTCGGGCACCCCGCACCCGACGAGCTTGTACACTAGTCCGTCGTGCCAGACGGTGTCGAACGCCTTGGCGATGTCAAGCAGGACCATTCCCGTATAGTTCCTGCCGTACCTGCTGGTGATCGTCTCGATGATCCTGACCAGCTGGAGAACCGTCGAGTGCTTGCGTCGGAAGCCAAACTGCTCCGGCCGGATCGTTTTGGCGACCTCTTCGTGTTCACGGACACGTCTCAGCACGACGTTCTCCAGCACCTTGCTGGCGACGGGCAAGAGGCTGATGGGCCGATAGCTGGCCACCTCGTCACCGCGCTTGCCGACCTTGCGCACGGCCAGGATCCTAGCATGTTTCCACACCGAGGGAAAGTGTCCGAGGCTCAGTGCCGCGTTACAGATGTTGGTAAGCGCGACCAGCCCCCTAATCGGGAGCTGTCGCAGTGCCCTGTTCTGGATGCCGTCGTCGCCGGAGGCCTTGTGGGCCTTCATGTCGTTAATAATGGTGCGGACCTCCCGGGGCGACGTCCAGATGATGCTCTCGGCGTCAGGGCCAGGCGACGATCGCCATCTGGCGACCGCGTCCTCGACCACGGCCGTAGTGGCGGGATCGGCGGCGATCAGCTCTGTAACGCGGTGGGCTCCCTCGAAGTGGGACGACAGGACTTCAGCTTTGCCGGCGTTGCTGCAGATGAACACGTTCGGCGTGTCGGTCTTGAGGGGCGGGAGGGTCTCCTGCCTGGAGCGCTTGATCCTGCCGACCAGGCTCCAGACATTCCCTCTGCACTCCGACATCTGGGCCATTCTGCTCTTCCATTGAGCGTTGCGCAGCACGTTCACCGCCTTCGTGATTCTTTCGGAGAGACGGTTCCGGATCAGCCGGTACTCGTCCCTCCGAGTCCTCTGCCAGAGCCTACGTGCCATGTTTCTTGTGGCGATCATCTCGCGGACGTCAGGCGGGAGCGGCACGTTGTTCGCGCGCCTCGTCATCCTCGGGACAGACGCCTCTATCGCCGCTTGGACGCTCGCGGTGAGGTCCTCGACCGCCTCGTGAAGCTCGTCGACCGTGGCGCAATGAGCGTCGGCACGGACACTGCCCTGGATCATGGTCTCGTAACGGGACCAGTCCGCCTTGTCGTAATCGAGATAAATGAGAGGACGTCTGACGACCGACGTCAGGATCCTCGCGACAACGGGGTTGTGATCGGACGACAGGTCCGACAGCGATTCGACGTGCTCGACACCCACGCCCCTAACGAGGAAGATGTCAAGGGTCGACGGTCGAGCTCTGCTGCGATGGTACGTAGGCTCATCTGGCGCGACAATGTCGATGTTTCGTCTCTCGACGTGCATCAGCAGGTCCCTGCCAGCAGGGTTAGACTGGTGACAGTTCCACATCGTGTGCTTCGCGTTGAAGTCACCGCCCAAGATGACGCGGCCCGACAGACCTATGATCCTGTCGAAGTCGACGGTCGAGAGCGGATCCTTGGGGCTGCGATACGACGCGGCCACCAAGATCTTGGCGGGGGTGCACAGCATGACGGCGATCGTCTGCAGCGAGTCGAGCTCAGGGACGTCGACCTGATACTGGTCAATGTCCTGCTTGACGTAGATGGAAACACCCCCGCCTCGATTGGCGGGCTTGGGCGAGTGGTAGGCACGATACCCGTCGATGTTGAAGCGCGGGCAACCCTTAAGTTTGGTTTCTGTCACCAGCACTGCGTCGATGTCACGCTGACGCACGAACTCACTAAGTTCGAGGGCCCGCTTTGCTAGGCCATTGGCGTTCCACAACGCGACGTCAATTTTTCGATCGGATGGGGCTCGTTTATCCATCGATCTTACTGATGAAACGCCAGAAGATCTGGAATTTTTCCGCCTTGGTAACGGCGGCCCTCAATTTTTCACGGAGCTGATTAACGAGCTCCATCATTTCGTCGACATCGCACACGTCATGAACGTTGAACATAGCCTCAGCGAGCGCCGGGGTCCTATTCACGCGATCGGGGCAGACCAGCTGCGTATGAACGGGCGTCTGCTGGGCAGGCGGCGGCAACGAGTTGATCCACGCACTCGTTCTCGGCATCGGGTCGTTTACGAATCTGGTCCTGTTATTTCTGATTTCAGGGAAGTGTCCACCCTGAAAACCCTTGACCTCACGCCTCTTATTGAGGAGCTTTTGCTTCAAGAACGCCCTGCGTTCCTGCTCCCTGATGTGCGCCGGGCATCCCCGGAAGTTGGCGGTGTGGTCGCCGTCGCAGTTGCAGCACTTGGCCGGCGTTTCTTTAGGCTTTGGGCAGTCACGCGACTCGTGATCCGCACCGCACTTGACGCACCGCGACATGATGTTGCATTTACGGGCCGCATGCCCGAACCGCTGACACCGGTAACACTGGGTGATACTACCCTTCGAAGTGTAGGGCTCCCAGTATACCCTTGTTTGGAAGAGCTGAGGTATCTTCTGTACCTCAGCCAACTTGGTGTTCGGCTTGAATCCCACCACGTAGATGGGGCGGACCTCCTGCAGGGTGTACGGGATCGATCGGACCCGCGTAATGGGCACCCTGGCATACTTGTTGCACGCAATCTCATCTATGAGCTCCTTGTCGGTGATGCCAGGCGGGAGCCCTTTCAAAATGGCATTCAACTCCTTCTGCCCTTGCGGAGTGAATGTGTGGTACTCTGCCTTACCCTTCTGCAGGATGCAGAGTATCTCGTTGTAAACGGCCATGTTGTCAGCGATGATGGTCTGGCCGGTGAAGGTGGTCTTAAGATGATAGGACCCCTTGGTCCCGGATTTTGCAAGCATGGAATTCATATTGGCAATGAAACCTGTATGACGATCAAAAACGTGGTGGAGAATTATCGGCGGGATGCGCTCTTTGGTGGCCGCAGCGGCGGCCTCGAGGATCGGCTCGGCGTTGACGAGCGGCGCGAAGGAGTTCGACACGACGGTGACCGTGGATTTGGCCCTCGTGCGGACCTTGGCCGGCGAGTCAGGATTGCTCGAGCGGCGCGACCTCTTGCGCTGCTCCATCCATGTATAGTCGCCATCACTGGCGATCTCGATCGGCGACGGGACGGGTACTCCCGAGGGGTTGGGGCCGGAAGGTTCAGCCGGACAGGACGCCGGGACGACGCCCGACGACGAGGCCCGAACGGACGGCCCTGCAGAAGCGGAGCCGGACACTTGAACAGCACTGACTGAACGGCCCGTATGGTCATCCCCCACATCCATGGCACTGGACGCGGGGGCGGTGGCTAATAGCGTCCATCGCACTCACTGGCTCACGCCGGGGTGGGCACCCACAGCGCGAGTCGAAACACAAACGAACACAGTCACTAGGCGCAGCACAGAGACACTGATAACGTCACTAGAACACAACTTACGAACTAGCAATAGCCACCCTAGAACATAGAAAGCAGAGAAGGGAAACAGAGTACGGCGGGGGATACAGACGAACAGGAAATAATGTTACAGAAGCGAGGACAGGACAGAACAGAGCCTTAATCTACGCTAAAATGCACATATTCATACTCCCACACGAGACACTGATCGCTATCGTTCTGATGTTAGACCGCTCTCCGTCCACGCCCACATAAAAAAACCGCCCCTTCAGGTATGATGCCAACAAGATCGTACCGTCACGAATTTTTTTTTTTGACGAATTTGCGGTGTTTTAGATCGGCCCATGAGAAATTGAAGAATTTGTATTGCAGTATTGGACCGTTCCTAGGGGCGAGGATCGCCCCAAGAACAGCCTCTGTCGGCGTATAATTATGGATTATCTGCATGTGGCTCAATAAACAATCTCGCAGTTCGTGCTCAAATCCAGGAAAAGTTCCAAAAAACCTGGATATCGATCGTTAGAAGAAAAGAAAGTAAAAAAAAACAAACCCAAAAGAAAGAAAAAAGAAAGTAAAAATCCCAGGCAAAACACCACTCCACCCACTCCTCCCTTACCCTACCCCCTCCCAGATCATACCGTCAGGGAAGCTGAAACACACGTTTAAACAGCGAGTGTTGCTCCGTACAGAACGGTCCTGTCGCTAGTGAGCTCCTCATCATGTGCTCGCGGTCGAGGCCGATCAACCGATCCAGGTCGCAGAGTCGGTCGTGCAGTTGCAGGCGAGGGTCGGCCCCGCAGCCGTCGAGCAGCCGGTCCAGGTCGTCGTCGCGCCAGCGCCCGATGACGATGCAGAGGATCTATCGTGGTGGCCTGTCGCCCGCAAGCGGGCGAGGAGACCCGGCGAGAAGTTGCCCGTAAGCAGGAAGAAGGTTACTACCGAGGGCGTCACCAGGGTGGCGAATAAGTTCGCCCCTCTCGTGAACGCCGATGCCGTCATCGCTGCGGCCGAGACTCTAGTGAAGGAGAAGATTCCGCCGATCATCCTCCACCACATAGTGGAGTCCTACAGGACGTTCGTTTCGAACCTGAAGGAGTACGTCAAGAAGGCCGGGCACGCGGGCACAGTGAATATAAAGTACGTCCGGAGCGGGTTGATGATCAACTCCGACACTATGCCGATCTACCATGAGGTCCTTCAGATTTTCAAGAAAAGAAATACGGAATTCCATACTTACACCCCGACCTCCGAGAAGGAGGTTAACATCATACTCAAGGGTCTGCCTCCGGGCATCACTGACCAGGAACTGCTCGATGAGATCGCTTTCTTCAAGCTGACTGTGACCCGGGTGAGGTCCATTCCGTACGGCCGTAAGGACCTCGGTCCTATATACATTGTAGGTTTTGCCGCCGGTACCAAACTCGCCGACGCACTGAAGGTCCCGTACCTGTTCTCGACACGCGCGCACTGGGAGGCTTACAAGTCTAAGAACGCGATTACGCAGTGCTTCCGATGCCAGCACTTCGGGCACGCCGCCCGTAACTGCAACATTGTCATGCGTTGCTTGATCTGCGGCGACGAGCATGACGCGAAGCAGTCCCCGCTTAAGAAGGATAAGCCGACCAAGTGCGTCAACTGCGGAGGCCCTCATCCAGCCAACTATCGTGACTGCCCCGCTCATGTGCGCGAGCAGGAGCACAAAATCGCCTAGCGTGAAAAGACGCTGAAGAGGCAGCAGCCTTCTGCGCAGTTCAACGGCGGATACTTCCCCGCGATGCGGAACAGGTATGTGGACGCCCCGAAGCCTGCTTCCAACTCGTGGAGCAACAGAGCTCCCCGGCCTCGTGTCGGGACCATCGGCGTCATTGACATCACTGCTGGCGGCGCTAGGGCGTATCCGACCGCAAAGTCGCCCGAAGATAAGGCGCATACCTTAAAGGCGATCTTCGACGAAATCGATGACGTATGCGATTTTGACAACCTTGTCGCAATCGCCCTCCAGCTGCGCGATGACTTGGCCGCAGCGACACTGAAGAGCGAGAAATTTCAGATCGTCCGCCGATTCCTCCAGCGCTTAGATGATTAGATACGATCTAAGTCGACGCCAATTGCGTGTCGCGTTAGGGAACGCCAGCACCTTGTACACGAGGATCGACGAGTTGGGAGCCTTCCTGCAGCAGCACCGGATAGACGTCGCTCTTGTTACTGAAACGTCCTTTAAGGACAACAGGTACAAGGGCATCGCAGGTTACAGAGCGTATCACCGTCCGAAACCCGACGGTCGCGGAGGCGGCGTCTCGATATACGTCAATGCCGATCTCGTCCAGCATGAGGTCTACGTCGACAATCTGACGTCACTGCAAGTCATCTCAGTGGTGATCGGGACCCCCGCGAAGCTTGTCGTGGCTGTGGCTTATCGCAGCCCGAAGGACAGGCTCGATGTCGTCGACCAGGGTCCTCGGCCCGGGCAACAGTCATCTTCGGCGGTGATTTCAACGCAAAGCACAGGCTCTGGAACTGCCACCAGTGTGATACTGCAGAGAGGGCCCTGTACGACTACGCGGAACGACGCGAGCACGTCGTTTACGCCCCTGAAGAACCTACGTACTTCAGGCAAAACTGTCGCCCGTCCGTTCTGGACGTCCTCGTCAGCAAGAACGTCGGTGTCGATGACATCACGGCACTGCCAGAGCTCAGCTCTGACCACAACCCGGTAGTCGCGCGCCTCGCGATCTCATCTGCGAGACGCGACCGAACGCATCGCGAATACGCGGGAGCTGACTGGCCGGCGTTCAAGAACCAACTGAACGAATCGGTCTGGGCCGATCATCGCATCGACTCCGCCGATGATCTGGAGACCCGGGCTGACGAGCTCACGGCGCGCGTCCGTGAAGCTATGGACGCAAACGTACCGCGAAAGAGGCACCAGCCGAACAAGGTGACCCTCGACGAGGACGTCAAAGATATGATCGCGACGCGCAACTTGGCGCGTAGGCTCTGGCAGCGTGCTCGGAGAGACAAGTAGCGGCTGATCCGCAATCGTCTCTCCGAGCGGATCAAGAAGGAGGTCGAATGCATACGTAACGATATCTGGAGGAGCAAGCTGGCCCGCATCCCTGAGGAGAATAATATGAACGACGCGTGGAGGATTGTGAGAGCCATACGGGCCAAGGCCCGCACTCACCTACCGCCCATCATGGGCACCGACGGGGAGTACCGATACGGCGACAAAGCCGAACTGTTGGCACATCACTTCGAGAGCGCGCATCGCATAGCCGAACACATCGGCGACCCGGAGTTCGCTCTCGACATCGGCGAGAGAGTCCGCCGGTAGCGCGACCGTGTGGTCGTCGGCCCCGAAGGCATTCTCTAGGCGTCGCCTCGTGAGGTGGACGCTGTCGTCTGGGCATCGAAGCCGCTGAAGGCTCCGGGTGACGACTAGATCCAGAACAGAGTGTTAAAGTACCTCCCTCGCAAGCCGATCGCCGCCCTGACGAATATCGTCAACGGCGACGCGCCTCCAGCACTTTCCACCTCTGTGGAAACAGGCGAGGATTCTGACCATCAAGAAGGCTGGAAAGAAGGCGGACCTAGCGGCCAGCTATCGCCCCATCAGCCCCCTGCTGACGTCGCTCAGCAAATTGTTCGAGAAGTTGATTCTCACCAGGATCTCCAACAACACGACCTGGCGGCCAATAACATCCGGCACGAGCAAATCTGCTTCAGGCGCGGGCACTCGACCGTCCACCAGCTGGCCAGAATCGCTCACAACGCCACCGAGCGGAGCGGAAACAAGCGCTGCACGGCGATGGTGCTCCTCGATATCAAGAAGGCCTTCGACACGGTCTGGCACGACGGCCTCGTCTACAAGTTGCTACGGGGCAAGCTGATACGGGGTGCGTATCTTGTCAAATTCGTGGATTATTACCTCAGAGGCCGCTAGTTCCGTGTCGAGGTGAACGGGCAACTCTCCACGGTCAGATCAACTGTCGCGGGAGTCCCGCAGGGATCCATCCTCGGGTAAATGCTCTCCAGCTACTACGTCAATGATATGCCGCGCTCGAGAGGCGCCGAGCTGGCCATCTACGCCGACGAAACCGCCATCTTCGCGAACACCAGATCGCTGGATGACTCGCTCTATAGACTTCAGGACGCCCTCGACGAGGTGTCCGGCTTCTTCGCCAAGTGGCGGATGAAGATAAATGCTACCAACACGGAGGGAATCGTCTTTTCGCGCGTGAAGCGTAATCATCCACGGCGCCTCACCATCGACGGCGCCGACGTGATCTGGAAGGATTCCGTCAGGTACCTCGGCATGCACATGGACACGCGCTTCCGCTACAACACGCACGTCGCGTGCGTACGCAGGAAGACGTACTGTGCCCTGGACGAGCTCTACTCTCTGTTGGCCAGAGGGAGCGGTCTGTCGCGCGACAACAAGGTCGGGATCTACAAGATGGCGATCAGACCGATCTTCACGTACGCCTTCCCAATCTGGCGGAATACCTCGCGCACTCCGGTCGAAGTGGGTTCCTTTTCGTGGTGACGATTTTGACTTGAACTGCGAAGTTCGGAATTTTGAAGACACTCCACGATTGGGGGCTGCGAGGTAACCTACCGCAGTTCGTGGAGAATTTCATGTTGGATTGAACGATCAGAGTCCGTGTTGGTAGCACCTTCTCCTGCGCACACACCCAGGAGAACGGTGTCCCACAGGGCTCTATATTGAGTGTAACTCTGTTTGCAGTGGCGATTAATGGAATAGCACAGAACATCCGTGCACCCGTACAGGCTAGCCTGTACGTGGATGACCTGGCAATTTACAGTCGGTCCAGCTGCATTGTCAGAGCCGAGAGGCAGCTGCAGCTCTCCATCAACCGCCTTCTCTCTTGGACGACAGAGAACGGGTTCAAGTTTAGCACACAAAAGGCCACGTGTGTGCATTTCCACAAGTTTCGCAGTCTTCAACCTGATCCAAATCTATTCCTTGGGGACACTCGACTTGTTTTCAAGGAAACAGCCCGTTTCCTAGGGTTAACGTTCGATCAAAAATTGACATGGAAATAGCATCTCGCCGATTTGAAGATCAAATGCAAGAACGCACTGTCCTTCTCACTCTGTACAGGTCATTAGTTAGATCGAAACTCGATTACGGGAGTATCGTCTATTCTTCTGCCCGGGATTCGTATATTTCCACGCTCGACAGCGTACATCACGCAGGGATCCGCCTGGCTACCGATGCGTTCCGCATCAGCCCGATCCCAAGCATCTGTGCTGAAGCTGGCAAACCGCCTCTCAGCGTCCGCCGCCGGCAGCTCATCTTGAGCTACGTTGCCGGTATGAGCGGTAAGCGCCAACATATAACCCACAGTCCCGTCTTCGATTGTCCCCGAAGACGTTTGTACGAATCCCGAATACGACCGACCAAGTCTCTTTGCCTCAGAGCAAAAGATATCTTTTCCGAATTGAGACTTGTTATCCCGAGAGTTTCAAATTTTAAACATTCTTTGTTACCATCTCCGTGGCTAGTTCCTCAGACGTGTTACCGTGACGATCTGACACTTCTCCATAAGTCAGACACCTGTCCAGGGGTGTACCAGCAACGCTTCTTTGAATTATACTCTATGTATCCCGGATACAAGCACATCTTCACTGATGGGTCCCGATCTGGGGACGCAGTGGGATGTGCGTTTGTATGTGAGAATGAGATACACGAGTGGCGACTGTCGCCGATAGCGAGCGTATTTACAGCGGAGCTCTACGCCATCTGCTTTTTGCTACGAGCTCTGCTTTTCGTTGCTTCTTCTGCTCACTCGAGGCACCTCATCTGTTCTGACTCACAATCTGCAATTTCTGCCATCCGCAGAATGTATCCGATGAATAATCTCGTTCAAGAGATACACAAGTGCTTGACTGGTATCGTCTCGTGCGGTAAATCTATCGTCTTTTGCTGGGTGCCCGGCTACGCTGGCGTGGCAGACAACGAGAGATTTACCGCACGGTTTAATGCAGCGGCCCGTCACGCGTCCAATCTTGCCCTCACGGACGTTCCAGCTGTTCAAGTCAACGACTTGAAACAGCATTTCAAGCGTCATGTCGTCGACGCTTGGCAGCGGGACTGGGTGGCGGTAACCGCTAACAAGTTACGAAGCCTCAAGGACTCGGTACGTGTCTGGAAGACGTCCGTCCGACCGAACCGAAGAGAACAAGTCGTTCTCACGAGGCTTCGCACAGGGCACACCAGACTAACTCACTCTTTTATCCTGAAAAAGGAAGGCCAGCCGATGTGGGACACGTATGACACTGCTCTGACGGTGTCACACCTTTTAACACGATGCGATCGTTATGCGAGATATTAGGCATCGTCTGGGTTTGTCGGGGGACATCTCCATAATTTTAGGGGACGACAACGACGCCGCAGATCGCATTTTAACTTTCGTAAAGCAAACTGGACTTTTTAGCATGATTTAGTGTTCTTCCTAATCTTGATATATTTTAACATGTTTTGTCGTCATACATGTCAAGCCATTGGGCTTATTTTAAAGTGTTTTTACACAAAAAAAACCTGTGAATCCTAATATCAGATCACAGTATTTTAAATGTCTTACTGCCCTCAAGAGTTCATCTCTTTTATTATATTTATACGTATTGTCGAATCAAGATTAGGTATTTTTACAGTCCAGTTCATTCCATGTGTTTTGTTTTATCTTTATCTCTCATTGAGAGAAATATTGTTTTAATGAAATATTCTTAAGCGTTTGGCACACATACATTAGCGTTTCGAATTAAGGGGTGATTCGAATGCAAGTGCTCAAACGGGGTGTGTTTTTAATTTATAATTTGTGTTCAGGCGCTAATGACCTCTGTTGTGCCAGTGTTCGGTTCCGCTACCGCAGGGCCGTCCGTTCGGGCCTCGACGTCGGGAGTCGTCCCGGCGTCCTTTCCGGCCGCGCCTTCCGGCCCCGACCCCTCGGGCGTACCCGTCCCGTCGCCGGCCTGCGATGGTGACTACTCGTGGATGGAGCAACGCAAGATGTCGCGCCGTTCGAGCAATCCAGACTCGCCGGTCAACGTCCGCAGGAGGGCCAAGTCCACGGTCACCGTCGTCTCCAACTCGTTCGCGCCGCTCGCCAACTCCGAGCCCGTCCTCGAGGCCGCGACCGCGGCCACCAAAGAGCGCATACCGCCCATTATTCTTCACCACGTCTTTGACCGCCACACCGGCTTCATAGCGAACATGAACAGCATGCTCGCAAAGTCCAAGTTTCAGGGGTCCTACCATCTGAAGACCACCCTCACCGGCCAGACCATCATCTCCGACAACATGGCCGTGTATAATAAGATACTGTGCATCCTGCAGAAGGGAAAGGCAGAGTACCACACGTTCATTCCGCACGGCCAGAAGGAGTTGAACGTAATCCTGAAGGGACTCCCGCCGGGCATCACCGACAGGGAGTTGCCACAGGAGTCGCCCACAGCCAGTACGCCAGGGTGCCGATCACGCGTGTCAGGTCTATCCCGTACAGTCTCGAGGAGGTGCGCCCCATTTATATCGTAGGTTTCAGGCCAAACACAAAGATGGCTGAGGTACAGAAGATACCTCAGCTATTCCAAACGAGGATCTATTGGGAAGCATATAAATCAGGGGGAAGCATCACTCAGTGTTACCGGTGTCAGCGGCACGCGGCCCGCAATTGCAACATTATGTCTCGTGTGAAGTGCGGTGCGGGTCACGAGTCGCGTGACTGCCCGAAACCGAAGGAGACGCCGGCGCGTTGCTGCAACTGTGAAGGCGATCACACCGCCAACTTCCGGGGCTGCCCGGCGCACGTCAAGGATCAGGAGCGCAGGGCGTTCCTAAAACAAAAGCTCCTCAATAAGAGGAACGAGGGCAAGGGGTTCCAGGGTGGACACTTCCCGGAGCTCAGGAACAACAGGGTCAGGTACGTCAACGCCCCCCTGCCGAGAACTAGTGCGTGGGTCAACTCGTTGCCCTCGCCCGCTCCGCAGCCGCCCGTCCAGACGCAACTGGTCTGCCCGATCCGTGTGAACAGGTCCCCGGCGCTTGCCGAGTCCATGTTCGACGTCCATGACGCGTGCGACGTCGACGAGATGATGGAGATGGTGAACCAGCTCCGCGAAAAACTGAGGGCTGCTGTGGCGGAAAAGTTTCAGATTTTCTGGAGGTTCATCAGCAAGATCGATGGGTAGTCACGCCCCATCCGATCGCAAAATCGGCGTCGCGTTTTGGAACGCCAATGGCCTAGCGAAGCAGACCCCGGAACTCAGTGCATTCGTGCGTCAGCGGGATATAGACGCAGTGCTGGTGACAGAGACCAAGCTCAAGGGCTGCCCGTGCGTCAACATCGACGGGTACCGTGCTTACCAAGTGTCCAAGCCCGGCAATCGAGGCGGGGGTGTATCTATATTCGTTAAGCTGGACATTGACCAGTATCAGGTCAATGTCCCCGAGCTGGACGCCCTGCAGACGATCGCCGTCATGCTGTGCACCTCCGCCAAGATCTTAATGGCCGCGTCGTATCGCAGCCCCAAGGACCCACTCTCGACTGTCGACTTCGACAGAATCATGGGTCTGTCGGGCCGCGTCAACCTGGGCGGCGACTTCAACGCGAAGCACACGTTGTGGAACTGTCACCAGTCCAACCCTGCTGGCAGGGACCTGCTGACGCGCGTGGAGCGACGCAACATTAATTTCATCGCGCCGGATGAGCCTACGTAACATCGCAGCAGAACCAGACCGTCGACCCTCGACTTCTATCTCGTCAAGGGTGTAGGCGTGGAGCACGTCGAATCGCTGTCGGATTTGTCCTCCGACCACAATCACATCGTCGCGAGGATCCTGACGTCCGTCGTCAGGCGTCCGCGCACGTACCTCTACTACGACGAGGCTGACTGATCCCGTTACGAGACCATGATTCAGGGCAGCGTCCACGCCGACGGTCACTGCGCCACGGTGGATGATCTCCACGAGGCGGTCGAGGATCTCACCGCGAGCGTCCGGGCGGCGCTCGACCCGTCCGTTCCGAGGAAGACGAGGCGCGCGAACAACGTGCCGCTCACACCGGACATACGCGAGATGATCGCCACGAGGAACATGGCACATAGGCTCTGGCAGAGGACCCGGAGGGACGAGTACCGGCTGAACCGGAACCGTCTCTCCGAGCGGATCAGAAAAGAAGTGAACGTGTTACGTAACGCTCAATTGAAAAGCAGACTGGCACAGGTGTCGGAGTGCAGAGGGAACGTCTGGAGCCTGGTCGGTAGGATCAAGCGCTCCAGGCAGGAGACCCTCCCGCCCCTCAAGACCGACACGCCGAACGTGTTCGTATGCATCAATGCAGGCAAAGCCGAACTCCTGTCGTCCCGCTTCGAGGGCGCCCACCGCGTTACAGAGCGGATCGCTGCCGATCCCGCCACTACGGTCGTGGTCGAGGACGCGGTCGCCAGATGGCGGTCGTCGCCCGGCCCCGACGCCGAGAGCATCGTCTGTACGTCGCCCCGGGAGGCCCGCACCATTATCAATGGCATGAAGTCCCACAAGGCCCCCGGTGACGACGGCATCCAGAACAGGGCGCTACGACAGCTTCCGATCAAGGGGCTGGTCGCGCTCACCAACATCTGTAACGCGGTACTGAAGCTCGGACATTTTCCCTCGATGTGGAAGCATGCCAAGATCCTGGACGTCCGCAAGATCGGCAAGCGTGGCGACGAGGTGGCCAGCTATCGGCCCATCAGCCTCTTCCCCGTCGCCAGCAAGGTGCTGGAGAATGTCGTGCTGCGACGCGTCCGCGACCACGAGGAGGTCGCCAAAACGATTAGGCCGGAGCAGTTCAGCTTCCGGCGCAAGCACTCGACGGTTCTTCAGCTGGTCAGGATCGTCGAAACGATCACCGGCAGATACGGCAGGAACTACACGGGAATGGTCCTGCTTGACATCGCCAAGGCGTTCGACACCGTCTGGCACGACGGACTACTGTACAAGCTCGTCGGGTGCGGGGTGCCCGACTACCTAGTTCGTCTGATCGACCACTATCTCCGGCAGCGGACGTTCCAGGTCGACGTCTATGGCGCGTTGTCAACAGTCAGGCAGGTAGCCGCCGGCGTTCCGCAGGGATCGATTCTGGGACCGGTCCTCTTCAATTATTTCATTAACGACTTACCGACCACGAAGGGCGTCGAGCTGGCGCTCTTCGCCGACGATACGGCCATCTTTGTGAATAGCATCTCGCTGGACGTCATCAATCGGCGTCTCCAGGCCTCGCTCGACGCTATAGCCGATCACTTCCGCTGGTGGCGGCTCAAGGTGAACAAGGACAAGACCGCGGCTATAGTGTTCTCGAGGAGGCGGGATACGGCCAAGTTGCCGACCTGCACGTCAACGGCGTGAAGGTGACGTGGAAAGACCCCGTCAGATACCACGGTGTGCATCTGGACCGAAAGTTGAACTTTGACGCTAATACGCAGATCGCACGCCGGAAGGCGCACTGAGCCATACGTCAGCTGCACAGCGTCCTGTCGAACTACAGCGGCATGGACACAACCAACAAACTCGCGCTATACAAGATGGCCATACGGCCTATCATCACGTATGCTGCTCCGGTCTGGCGGAAGACATCGCCGCGCAACATGGCGCTCCTCCAGCGGGTGCAGAACAAAGCACTGAAGATGCCCCCCAATCGAGAGCGATGGTTTCCGACGGCGCAGCTGCACATCGACGCGAATGTAGAAACGGTTGCACAGTTCATCGACGCACTGAGCCTGAACTTTTATATCAACAAGCCGCTCGGCAATCAGCTCGTCGAGCGGCTTCGCCCACCCAAGTTTCTGCCGGCGGTCAACCGTGTCGGCAAACATAAGCGAAAGAACAGGTTCGTGCAACCGTTCTACTTAATCTGTCGGCTCTCTCGCGCCGAAAGTATGTGCAGCGTCTTCATAACGATGTTTCGTCCGCCGCTACGACGACGACGGCACGACCCTTGACCGACCAACGACCCGGACGCCGTTTACTGTCTTGTTATTTATCCTTAGTGTGTTTCTCTTGTTGTCCGCTTTTCCTTTTGCCGCATGCTCTTCATCTATCTCTACGCTTCTCTCTCTTTTTTTCTTCCTCTTTTCGTCCTTCCTCTATCCCTGCCCTCTTTTCTCTGTGTTCACTATTTTGTGGGGTACGGGGGGGGGATCACTGCTTCTCGAACACCAGGTCACTGGATGACTCCATAAATAGACTGCAGGACGCCCTCGAAGAGGTGTCCGACTTCTTCAAGATCCATATCTACAAGGTCTGCATTCAATTCATGCTCCTGTATACCATCCCTGACTGGCTGCGCATATGAAAAAACAACTGGGGGAAACTTAAGACTATCCAGAACAAAAGTTTCAGGCAGATCACCGACTTGCCGATAAATACTCCCATCACAGAGCTGCGCCGTTTCTGCACTCTTGAGACAATCAACGACTTCGTGGACCACACCTACCGGAACTACTCATCGCGTGCGCCAAGCACATCAGGCGTACCACCGATCTACTCCCGTGGGCGAGGTAGACACTCTCAAAGACGGCAAGGAAGAAGCTGCTTCCTCATCAAGTCCGTCTTTGAGACGAGTGTCCTGTATCTCGCTAGTTGGTTCATGACATTCAACTTCTTTGACTCTGACTTCTACACCAGTGCTGTGAGTGCCTCCAATACATTGCCTCGCGAGTGCTGTGTTTAGTGCGTGTTAATCACACCTCATCTCGCGCAATGATTCTCTCGCTCTGGGAGTTTTTGTTCGTTTCGCAAGTACCAGTGCTGTGAGTGCCACCAATATATTGCCTCGTAGTGCTGAGTCTAGTGCGTGTCAACATTACCGCATTGTGCAAAAACGCTCTCACTCACAGATCTTACTCTGGGAATTTATTTGTCTGTCTTCTGTCATTTCACTGTTAATTTTAACTCATGTCTGTCTGCTGTCTGCATGCTGTTATTGTTGTGTGTCTGCTGATTGAATGTTGTGTATGCAAGTTTGTTCTATTTGTCTTGCGGCACACTGTTATGTCAACTGTTGTGTTCGCCATCTCGTGTTTTTCATTTGTTTTGCTATGTTAGCTTTTAAGGATTTTGTAATGGTTTTTGTTCTAAAAGTGCATTCCCGTTGCCGGTATTTTGAAAAAAAAAATCTGACACTCTTACTCCTAAGTTTACCTAAATCCCTGTACCTAACTTCTATCTTCCTTTCCTATCTTCCTTATAAGCCAACACTTAGACCCCGGACCTATTTTCCGTACCACATCAGCACACAACTGCACTGTATTTTTATTTGATATCAATAAAATATATTTTGATTTTTGATTTTGATTTTTTTGTGGGATATACTCGACAGGAAGATCAGAAAACATAATATAACTAATAAGTCTAACTTATATGAAGTGACTGTACAAGGATGGGGAAATGTTAAACCGGAAGTGACATATAAATTAATTTATTCGATACCTACTGAATGAATTGGCGATTAGGAGAAAAGTTTTGCCGACATACTACTAATTTCACGTTTTATAAAAATATTTATTACTGAAATTCAAATAACTACAAGTTGTACCAATACTTTTCTTTGCGAAAGAAACGAAACTACGAGGTCAGACAATTAAGTAATGCGACCGATTTTTTTTCTCGGCCTGTGGTGACACTACGAACCTGTAACTCCGCCATCGTAATAGCAGATCCCTACTCTCTCGATTGAGACCTTGACCACCCTCGTACGATCATTTCTTCGCCAGCTGTTTAGTGTTTTGTAACAACGCGCGAGTAGTGCATGTCACGAAAATGGATCGTTCAAGATTGTCTCGAGCAGGTTGAAAGTAATCCTACTCTTCTCGATCGAGTTATTACTGGTGATGAAAGTTGTTTCTTTCAATATGACCCCGAAACTAATCGACAAATCCAACAGTGGCTGTCCCCTGGAGCACCAAGGCCAAAGAAGGCGAGAATGAGCAAGTCCAAAGTGAAAACCATGTTGATTTGCTTCTTCGACAGCAAAGGGGTGGTTCACAAAGAGTTCGTACCACCTGGACAAACCGTAAATCAAGTATTCTACCGCAATGTGCTCGAAAAATTACGAAAAAGGGTGCTCAGAGTGCGTCCAGAGATCGCGAAGACTTGGGTTCTGCATCACGACAATGCTCCCTGTCACAGTGCGTTCAGTGTCTCTCAGTTTTTGGCGTCTAAAGGCATCGCAACGTTACCACAACCGCCCTATTCACCGGACATGTCACCCTGCGACTTTTTCCTATTCCCCCATATGAAAAAATTCGTCAAAGGTCGACATTTTGACTCCGTTGAAGATATCCAAGAATCTGTGACGAGGGTACTCGGAGAGGTCCCACAAGAAGTGTTCCAGAATTGTTACAAAAACTGGAAAACTCGCTGGAATTAGTGTATAGATGCGGGAAGGGACTCCTTTGAAGGGGATCGCAGCGATGTACCTTAATTTTTAAATATACTCAATTTTTGAATTTTGTCGCATTACTTAATTGTCTGACCTCGTATTTTAATCAGTGACAATTTTCTTGCAATTCTAATGAATTGTTATTGTTTTTTTATATTATTAAATAAAGAATACATTAATAGATACAGAATATATAAATTTTCTTAGAAAACATTTCCAAATGTTTTAATGATACCATTTTAATTACAAAAATGTTACAAGTGTTACATACATATATATATATATATATATATATATATATATATATATATATATATATATACATATATATATGTATATATATATATATATCATCATCATCTTCAGCCCCTGTTAATCCACTGCTGGATAAAGGCCTCTTCCATGATTTTCCATTTTGTTCGATTCAGTGCCTCTCTTTTCCACAGTTTTCCAAGAAAGTTCTTAATATCCTTATCCCATGTGTTCATTGGTCTCTTTCTCGGTCTTTTCATATTCCTTGGTTCCCAATCAATAATTTCTCTTGTCCATCGGTTGTCTCCTCTTCTTGCGATATGTCCTGCCCATTTCCATTTCAGACTCTTTACTCTTCTTATTATATCTGTGACTCCTGTTTGTTTTCGTATACATTCTATTCTCTTTCTATCTCTTCTTGTTATTCCCAACATGCATCGTTCCATACTTCGTTGTGTTGTTTGGAGTCTTTGAACTATTTTGGCGTTAAGCACCCATGTTTCGCTGCCGTAGGTAGGGACCGGTAGTAAACACTGATCGAATACTTTTTTCTTTAAACAGAGTGGGATTGTTGATTTAAATATCGAGGCGATTCGCCCGAAAGAACTCCATCCCATTTTTATTCTCCTATTTACTTGTTCCGTGAATGATCCATCTCTGTTGATAAGCTGGCCTAGATAAACATATTTCGTGACTTCTTCTATTTCCGTTCCTTTTATTTCAATTTTCTTCGGACATACAAACGCATTGAACAGTACTTTTGTCTTTGTATGATTCATGTTGAGGCCGATTTTTTGACTGGCATCGTTTAGTTCTATCCTCTTTTGCAACTCTTCCGGGGTATTTGCGAAATAACTATCATCGGCAAACCGGAGATGGCTTAATCTTTCGCCCTTTATCTCAATTCCTTTGTCCTCCCATTCGAATCGATTTGAATACTTCTTCTAAGGCCCCAGTAAACAATTTCGGAGAAATTGCATCTCCCTGTCTTACACCTTTCTCAATTTTTATCTTTCTTGTTTCTTCATGTAGCTTCACCGACATCGTTGCTTTTTTATAGATGTTATCTAGCAGCTCGATATATGCGCCCTCTATGCCCTGGTTCTTCAATGCAGATATTACCGACAGGGTGGTGATGGAGTCGAAAGCCTTCTCGTAGTCTATAAATCCAAGACACACTGGTATTTTCTATTCATTTGACCGGCTTATTACTTCTCTCACTACTTGAATATGATCCATTGTACTAAGTCCGCTTCTAAATCCTGCTTGTTCCCTTGGTTGGGCGAAATCTAGTTGCACTTGTAGACGTTTCGAAATTATTTTTGTAAAGATCTTATATACCGTAGGTAGTAAACTAATCAGCCAATAATTTTTCAATTCTTCTTTATCTCCTTTCTTGTGTAGAAGAATTACCGTGGCTTCATTCCATTTATCTGGGATAGTTCTTTTTTGTATACAAGCAGTGAATATATCAGCGAGAACTTTTTCTGTTTTTTCTCCTACTAACTTGAAAATTTCTGCTATTAACCCATCATTTCCGGCTGCTCTTCCATTTTTCATATTCTTTATTGCATATGTAATATATATATATATATATATATATATATATATATATATATATATATATACGAGAGTGGTCCCAGAAATACCCGACCCAACAAAGAAAACACAAAAATTTTGGAAAAAAAGATATTTATTTTTCAACATAATCTCCTTTCAGCTCTATACACTTTTCCCAGCGATGTTCAATAAGTTCGATACCCTTTTTATAATAAGAACTGTCTTGCTCCTCAAAATACCCATTAACTGCCGACGTCACTTCTTCATCGTTGGGAAATATTTGACCACTGAGCCATTTTTTCCAGTTTGGGAACAGAAAATAATCCGAGGGGGCTAAATCTGGCGAATAGGGTGCATGAGGTAGCAATTCAAACTTTAATTCATTAATTTTGGCCATTGCAGTAACGAATTTTTGAACTGTGCATTGTCTTGATGAAACAACACTTTCTTCTTAGCCAAATGCGGCCGTTTTTGCTTTATTTCTTCGCTCAAACGTTGCAATAAGTTCGCATAATACTCGCCGTTGATAGTTTTTCCTTTTTCAAGATAGTCAATGAAAATTATCCCACGCGCATCCCAAAAAACCGACGCCATGACCTTGCCTGTAGATGAAACGTTCTTCGCCTTCTTTGGAGCCGGTTCTCCCTTTTCAGTCCATTGTTTTGATTGTTCTTTTGTCTCGGGCGTGAAGTGATGGACCCATGTTTCACCCATGTTATGAAACGGCGCAAAAATTCTGCTTTGTTGCTGTGAAACTTCGCTAAACACTCAATTGAAACATCTTCACGATACTGTTTTTGCTCGAGTGTGAGCAAACGCGGCACCCATCTTGCACACAGCTTTCTCATGTCCAAATTTTCAGATAATATGCGATGTACCGCACGTTTTGAAATGCCTACTATGTCTGCTAGCTCGCGCACTTTCAGTCGACGATCATCTAGTACCGCTTTGTGGATTTTCTTCACCATTTCTGGAGTCATCACCTCATTTGGTCGACCACTGCGATGCTCGTCTTGGCAGCTCGTACGGCCTCGTTTAAACTCTGCTACCCAATATTTCACTGTTGTAAACGAAGGACCAGACTCACCCAGAGTAGAATCCAGTTCAGCTTTTATATTGGTTGGGCTGAGGCCTTTCAAATAAAAGTATTGTATCACGTAACGATGACCGATTTTCTCCATTTTCACAAATTCACTGAAAACATTCAGTATTGATGGCGTATTGATCATATATATATATATATATATATATATATATATATATATATATATATATATATATATATATATATATATATATACATATATATATATTTAAAATTACAAGCGAAATTGACATACAAAATATAATAAAATAATCTAGCATTGTGTTGTGTAGTCATTGTTAGCCAACACAGCTGCACATCGCTCTGTCATAGTACGGATTACTTGCCTACATATTTCCTGGGGAATGAATGCAGATTTCACTGCTTCGTATAACATTAACAGTTTTGGGTTTTGAATGAAAAATGTCTTTTTTAACATCTTCGTAAAGATTTTTAATCGAGTTCAGGTAAGCGGTTTGTGCTAATTACTCGATAACCCGAATTCCGTTTTCCGAAAACCAATTTTTGGCTTGTCTACTTGTACGTTTCGGGTCATTATCCTCCATGAAGGGCCATTTAAGCTTTCCGCTTTCGGTCCTCGTATTTCTGCTTTTTGCGTCCACTTTTTAACTTTTGCAAATCATTTTACTGCAGCACTCAACCGCGTCTTTAATAAATTTGTTTCACCGTCTGACAACAACTTTTTGATTAAAAGTCGTTTTTTCTACTTTCCATGACCCATCTTAACTAAAAACAAATAATTCACTAAATTGTGTACTGAGACTTCAGATTAACATTGAAAAAAAAATAAAAATTAATTTTAACTTTTAGGTATAAATTTAACAACGTTGCTGTTATTTTGTATAGTGAAAATCTTACATTATCTGAAACATTTACGGTAATTTTTGACAACTAAACCCTAAAAGGTGGAAAATCACAAAAAATCCAGTGCTGGAAAATTAAAATGTGTCTACCAAAAGATGCTACTAATTTTTAAAGAAAAAAGTGTCGGAAATTTGAATATTACTTTTCTAAGTAAGTGCACGCTATTATTTTGCACTCAGATGTATATATATATATATATATATATATATATATATATATATATATATATATATATATGTTATCTTATGTACATGTGAAATATTTCATAATCAATAAAATCGTTTGGACCGTGTGGATTTGTGTATCGTAATGCGATACACTGGGATCCGTACTAATGTGAATGTTTACAAATGCTAATGGCTGGAAAACCAGAACACAATAGTCGGTATCTATTTTATTATTATTATTTACAGAACCTGAACAATAGTGATGCACGATACATTTGGCGAACAAAAGACGTCTGATCCTAATAAGTCTGTCATTAGCATGACCGACCGGCTGGGGATGAAACTTTTGTCAGGTGTTGTGTTTTATACAAATTTGAAATCAAAAAACAATTGGTTAGTTCACCGTTGCTCACAGACCTAATGCGAATCTAGAAAAGGAGAACGATAATTAATATTTCGGTGATCAGAGAGAGCTCTGTACATACCGTTACTTCGACGGTTGATGGTGCATCGTTTCTTCACACCGATTCGTGGATGGAAAGAGACGTGCAATCGTCCATTGGTTTCGTCACCGATGACGTCGTGTCGGTCTGTTAGTTATTTTCTGTAGGAATCTTACCCTTTCATTTATTCAGACAGTGTTCGTTTGTATATTCGGTCGTTGCAGTAAGTGTTTGACCTTTTCGGTGTTATGTGAAATATTTATCAGTTGTGTTATGTAGTGTAGGGTTCAATCGTCGATCAGAGAAATCATTTTATGTGTTTCGTCTCTCTTAATTTCATTTATCGATCGTTTTCGAACATATCCACACGTTTTACTTATCGAAAAGGAATTCTTATTCGAACTAAACTGTTACGATCGAGCGATTTAATTAGTGTTTGCTCTCTGCAAATGTAAGTGAACTGAGCTACGATCGTGATTATATTTCTGTGCAATTTTTACGAATACTAACAGTTTAAACAGTTCTTCATTTCTGTTTTCGAACCGGTAAGAGGTTGCCCTCGTCGGTAACCTGTAGTTCCTCCGGTTCACCGAGAAGAGACGATCTGTCTGGTGCTCATGATAAATGCTTCGATACTTTGCGATAGATTTCCGATTCAGTGCAACATGATCAGTGATATGTGAAGTCCAAGCCGTAGAGATCGATGCCCGGAACTCGAGCACGTGAGATTATGAGGCTCCGGTCTCTGCATTTTTGCCATATGAATTTCAATAGTACGCGTGTAAGAGGGTGAGTTGTTTTTTAATATTTTATGTTATTTCAGTTCGGCATATTTTTTGGAGATTCAATTTCTGATCTCAAGTCCCAATCATGTCGTGTTTAAAAATATTATTTTTTTATGATTTACATTTTAATATAAACGATAAATGCTGTGCTTGTAAAACGGGGAACGGTAATTGCGAGTTCTTGAAAACATTTACGAGGCTGAAACGTTATTTTCAATTTATTATTTAGACATATTTCAATGAATCTAATATATCTTTCGTTCTATTTATTTGTATTTACTTCAAAATTATACAAATATACTTCGTTAATTATTTACAGAGCTAAAAATCATTTTATTGTTCTTCAACACTTATTAGTGAAATTCAAATTGCTACAAGTGGTGCCGATTTTGTTTTCGCGAAAAAACAAAACTATTTCAATCAATGCCTTTTTTTGCAATTCTTATAAACTATTGTTATTTTTTATATAATTAAATGAACAACACATTAATAGATGTAGAATATATAAATTTTCTTACAAAACATTTCCTAACGTTTTAATCATACCGTTTCAATTACAAAAATTTATTTGAAAACAATTAT
Source organism: Acanthacorydalis orientalis (assembly GCA_034766995.1). Lineage (NCBI taxonomy): Eukaryota > Metazoa > Arthropoda > Insecta > Megaloptera > Corydalidae > Acanthacorydalis > Acanthacorydalis orientalis. The sequence goes on from CM068313.1 coordinate 61,618,436, forward strand.
CTAACATATTTCAACGATTCTAATATATCATTCGTTTCATTTATTTGCATCTGCTTCAAAATTATAAAAATATTCTTCGTAGTTGTTTATAGAGCAAAAAATTAATTTATTACTCTTCAGCCGCATTTAAATGCAATCCAAACGAAAACGTTTTTTATTGAATTTGTGTGTTTAGTCTGTTTTTTTATTTTTTTGCAGTAGTGAATATTTATGCGATTATTTCTTTTTGTACATTATATTCTCATACTGAACTTATAAATATGTATATATATATATAAATAATTATAACAAGCACTGCTTTTTCAACCATTAGAAATTGAAAAAAACAACATTCTTTTTAGTTTTCTAAAAAAATAATTTACTAAAGCATTCATAAAGTATTGTGTGTGTATGTATATATATATATATACATACATTATATATATATATATATATATATATATATATATATATATATATATATATATATATAAAATATGTGAGGATAACATATGCTGCTAGTTTGAAACTATTTTGCTTTATTTGTAACCAAAATTTCAAGTACAATAACAATACATTATGCGCTAATTATATTTCGGGATCGGCAATTTAAGTTTTTAAAAAGCTCAGACACGAGTCTAACGTCTGCTCACAACAGTTTTATTTTTAAGACTGATCTTTATTCAAATCAAATCAAATACAAATTTATTGACAACTATTTACAAACTTTATACATATTGTAGTGTGTTTGTGTGGTGTATCGTTGTTGTGGTGTGGTTCCCGCGCCGTAACGCTAACCGCTTGCGATCGGGGTTTTTGTGTCGTGATGTTGCATGTTTTTATATTGTTGTTACAGCAAGTTATTGCCCGGAAATTTTCAAAACCGGGCAAGACCTTAATTTTAAAAACTTATTTCTAACTTATATACTAATCTTACAGACTAACTTATGTACTAAACTTATCTAGTTATTCATAATATTTGATTTACACGTGTCCTATCACTGTTCATTGTTTTTGCATTTTTTGCACGTGTCCTATCACTTATGCACTTATCTGAAAAAGAAAAAACTCGCGTCTTTTGTCGCACTCCGCGCACTATTCACTCAGTTACACGGCACTGCACTACACAGCACTACACTTGCACAAACACATCACAGTGTATATAAGTTCACAGATCGAATTCCTCGGGGAGCCGCCTCTTCCTCGCCCTCCTGGAGTTCCGCCACCGGTGAACCGATGGTGGTCTGCCGACGAGCGGGTTCTGGTGGCCCTGGATACGCGATCGGTGACTTCTGATGAGTGCTCGTGCATGTCGTTTTACCGTCTCGATGTCGCAGCGGCGGTGCAGCTCGAAGATTGGTGTGTCCCGCGGCAGCCCGGTGATCAGTCGAAGTGTCTTATTCTGAAATACCTGCATGGCATTCCAGTTTTGGGAGCACGTCACCGCCCACACAGGGAGCGCATATGTAAGTATGGACCGTATACAGGCCTTATATAGCGTCATTTTTGTCTTGAGTGGTATCGCTCGGCTTCTCAGCAGCGCGCACAGGCCGAACCGCGCGCCTCGCGCCCGGTTGATTCGGTCGGTGACTGCCGATGTGTATGTCAGCCTCGAGTCTAGGCATAGCCCGAGGTATCGAATTTTGGTAGTCGCGGCGATTGACTTGTCGCCGACGCGGATGTTATGTCGTTCGTATCGGCCATCTCTCAGTATGATGGCCTCGGTCTTTGTCGTATTCACCTTGATGTTATTGGTGTTCAGGTAGTCGATGTATATGTCGAGTGCGTTTTGAATGCGGGTAATGCCCGACGTGATTTGTGGGTGGTAGGCGGACGTGTATAGAGCGGTGTCGTCGGCGTAGAACGCCGAACTGACGCCGGGCGGTAACGCCGGTATGTCATGCATATACAGGATGTACAGGAGCGGCCCCAGGACGCTGCCCTGGGGGACACCTGCAGGTACGGGATGCGAAGAGGATTTCGAGTTCGCGAGGTCGACGAAAAATGTGCGACCGGTCAGGTAGTTTTGGATTATTTTTGTTAGATACACAGGCGTATCTAGCATGGTTAGTTTGCGGATTAGGTTGTCGTGCCACACCGAATCGAAGGCTTTTTCGATATCGAGAGTGACGAGTACGGTTGCGCGTTTCTTTTTCATTTCTGAAATCGCGTCTCCAGTTATCCTGTCTAGCTGGAGAATGGTGGACAGCTGTGCTCGGAAACCGAACTGTTGGTCTGGGATGATGTTAGATGCGCGAATGTGCGCGAGGAGCCGTTTATACACGACTCTCTCGAAAATTTTGCTGATTGCCGGAAGTAGGCTAATCGGCCGGTGGTTTTTCGGTATGTTGCTCGGTTTGCCGGGTTTGGGCAGGGCGATGACTTTAGCCTGCTTCCAAACGCCGGGGAAGTGGTTTAGCCGAAGTGCGGCGTTTATGATATTTTTCAGCTGGACAAGTGCGATACGAGGTAGATATTTCAGGTGAAGGTGGCAAATGCCGTCAGCTCCGGGTGCTTTTCGGTTTTTTAATTTCCGAATAATACGGTATAGTTCCGAACAGTTTGTCGGAATCGTGTCTGCAGATGGGGGGGTGGCTCGAAGTGCGTGAGCCGCGTTTTGCGCGTTTCTAGTGGTGTCTGGGTCGGACAGGTTTGAGCTGACGGTGTGCGCTGCCGCGAAAGCGTCGGCGAGTGCATCGGCGCGCTCTTGCGTAGAAGTTGCAAGGCCGCGGTCTGTGATTAGCGCTGTGGGAGGATCGCGGGCCGATTTTAACTGCCGAAGTATGTCCCAGGCAGAGTTCTGAGGGTCTGCTTTTATTGTGCGGGCCACACGGTCCTGCCACAGCGCGCTGCGATATTCGGCAAGTTTGGTCTCTAGTTCTGTGTTTAGGGCGTTTTTCAGACGTTTAAGTCTGAGGTCCCCGGTGCGCTGCCAGGCTCTCCTGGCCTGGTTCCTCCGTCGGCGCAAGATCTGCAGGTCACGAGGCGGTGTCTGGGCCACGACGGCCCAGGCCTTCCTCGTAGGAATGTGGAGCTTAGCCGCTGTCGCTATCGCTCCCTCCAGCTCGGCTACGCTGGATTCTAAGTCGGCGACTGACGCCGGCTCAACGACTTGAACGTTGTTCGTGATATGCTCTTTGTACCGCTTCCAGTCTGCCCGCTGGAAGTCAGGTACGGTGGGCGGCTTTTGCCGGTGGTACGCAGCATTGTTGAGTGTGGCGAGCACCGGTACGTGGTCCGACTCTGGACCATCGACCGTGCGGACTGTTATGCGCGAGGCATTGACGTTGTTCACGAGGAACAGGTCAATGGTTGACGGGACGCCGCTGGCGTTGCCCGGAAAGCGTGTGGGTGTTGGCGGAAATTTCAGCGAAATTTGCCTGTCGGTATCGTCAAAAAAGCGGTGTAGGATGACACCGTTAGAGTTATTTCGACTGCAGTTCCAGTCGACGTGGGCGGCGTTGAAGTCACCCACGATGAGGGATGGCAGGTTTGTGTCGACGAGCATGTCGAGTAGAGCAGGGTCCAGCCGGCGTATATACACGCCAGTAATCTTCAGTCTGACTCGCCCGTCCAGGTGGACCGAGACGTTCTCGGTGCCGACGTCCTGGTCGGGGAGTCGCGCATGGAGGATATCTTTTTTGACGAAAATCGCGACGCCGCCTCCCATGGAGGAACGGTCGTGGCGGTGGATTTGGTAGTTGGGCATTGTGAATTTGCGACTCGGCTGTAGACGGGTGTCGACGATGACAGCCACGTCTACGTCGTGCCGCAGGAAAAGGTCTGCAAGTTCTGGCTTCTTGCGAAGAAGCCCTCCTTGGATATTGAAATTTACTATATTGAGTTTAGGATGCATTTAAGGATAAAACGCCCTGAACTCTTTCAGTGCATTGACGTGGTCAAGAGGATCACGGCTGGCACTTACCTTGGCATTCAACTGCTTCAGTCCAGTCAGCAATTTTTTCAGGTCGACGTGCGAAGTCAGTACGTCGAGTTCGGCCATCACCGCGTTCAAGTCGCTGAACGCGGGGTCGTCTAGTCCTGCAGTTGTCGGCGCGGGTACGGCTGCCGCTGCTGCCGCTGGCCCGCGTCGGAGATGCGCTGGCGCGCGAAGGTCTGGGTACGGCGGCCTGGTCGACGCCGCCATTTGCAGCTCGTACTGCGACACCGGGCCGGTGCCGTAGTGCTGCTGCTGTTGATAATATTGCTGTCCGTGTGCGGCCCAGTGGTTGACCGCGGGCTGGGGCGCTGGTACGTACGTCGTCTTGTTGGGCACGGCGCGTTGCCGGCCGCCGCGTGCTTTCTTTACATACTCGGCGTATACCGGGCACTGCCGGTGATTCGCCGTATGCTGGCCATTGCAGTTTATGCACTTGGCCACTGTCGTCTTCGGGTTGGGGCACTGCCTCGAGGGATGTTCACCGGCGCACTTTACACATTTACTGCGCACGTGGCAGTTAGAGGTGGCGTGTCCGAACGCTTGACAACGGAAGCACTGGGTTATGCCCGTTGTCTGATACTTCTTCCAATAAATCACGCAGTCGAATAATTTACGGACCTGCTTGATTGTGTTGATATGCGTGCCGTGTGCAAAGTCTACTTTGTACATCGGCAGCCTACCGACGATTTTCGACGTCATTATTGAGCATTTTTTAACTATAAGTCCTTTGGCCACTAACGCGGCCGCAACCTCGGTAGGTTGGAAGTCCGGCAGGCCGCGCAGCACCATGGCAACGGGCCTGTCCTCGGGCAAGGTGTACGTGTAAAATTGCACCTCGTCGTTGACCGAAAGTTCCTTTTTTAGCGAGGTGAAATCCTCCACATCGTCGCACTGTATCAGCACTGTTTTGTCTTTGTATTTATAGTCAATTTTACTTTTTACCACTTGTTTAACCTGCGCGCTGAAGGCGTCGTGATTTGCAGGTTTTTTCAGCAGCACTATCGGTGGTGGCGCGCGTTTCTTGCGCGGTGCTGCCGGTTTTACGCTAGTCATCGTCGGGTTCGGCGCTGGCTGTGGCACCACCACAGCCGGCGGGTGAGTGGCGTCACTCACCGGAGGCTCGTCGGTTACCGGGTCATCTACGATGAGCCCGGCGAAACGGTTCTTCGTGAAGAACGCGGATGTCACTGTCTGGTTCGATGGCACTTGCGTGTCCATCGGTGTCGGTGGCGCGGCCGTGGCGGCGGTTACCGAGTCTGCATTTGTGTTTGTGTTTGTTTTGTCAGTACTTACGGCTGATTTTTTGTCGATTTTTCGCTGTTTCACCCTGCGGAATCCGTCCTCGTCCGTGACGGAGGCAGGGGGAGTCATTTTAGGTCTGCTGGTCGTCGGGGTCGCTGTCGTGGTCGAAGTCGTCGCCATTTTTGTTTCCGCAGGTTTTACAATACTATATACCTTTCGGTCATCTGATCTTTATTAATTTTGTTACTGTTTATGTACAATTAAATTGGTGAGTCGACACGTCTGCACTTAGTGTCGTTACAAATCTCACAAGTATATATTACAATTAATTATTAGGAAAATACTAATTATCAGTTGAAGAATGTCGTCTGCATCCTGCAGGTGTCAATACTTTATCAGAGGAATATTGTCTGCATACTGTAGATGTCAATATGTTATCAGAGGATAAATGTTGTCTCCATCCTGTGGGTGTCATATAACTCCTCCATTCTTTTAGAAATGAGTCCGTAGTTGTAACGGCTTATTTCTTGGCTAGATGATTATTTCGTTCGATTCTGGAATGTTGTCTCGTTGATTTTTCCTTCTTCTTTTAATTAGTAACTTAAAAAGGAAATACATGCATATGAAAATCAATATCACGTAGAGTATTATCGTCCAAGCACTGAGTTTGTTGAAGTGCACTGGCACATCAGTAATTTGATTAATTCTGTCTCTTTGTTCAACTAGATTATTTTGAATATTATTTAAACCTTGATAGTGTATTGGGTTAATTTTTAATAGTTCAAAATTTGTTTTATTATTGGTTTTGAGTTTATTTTCGATATTAATATTTGGTAATTCTATTAGTTTTAAATTTGTTTTTGATTTATGATAATTTCTAATAATTATATTATTGATATGTATTTCACAACCTTTAGCTTCCAAAACATATGTTCCTTGGAGGGGAATGTTATCTTTCAGGTGTTCACAATGTTGAACTGCTATTGTTACCTGGGGTGCGATTATCATCCATTCTCCAGTTTCTAATTTTTTTATTTTTGTCTCGTTTACTTCCAATGAATCTTGTTGACAATTATTATTAGTTGAGTACTTTAACATTTGTATCTCACATTATTATGTTTGATGTGTTCAATATTAGTTTCATAGCACAGGTATTCTTTGTTAATTATTTGTTTGCATTTTGTTTCCGAATGTACGTAATATCGCTCATTTAGGATTAGGTATTTGGATTGAGGTATGATTATTTTGTATTCGTTTTTTATAAACATGGGTAGGGGATATAATCGATAATAATCGTAATTCTCAATTTGCATTATCGGGACTTCTATTATAAAGTTTACTTGATTATTGTTACTATAACTTTTGATCTTTATTATTCTTTCATACAGTAAGATATTTTCTAATATAGGGTCGAAGGGTAGTTTTGTGTGTTTTAAATAGGGTTTTATATTTTTAATTTCGTTTAGAAGTTCCTCGGGTTTTGCTATTGAATCATGAAAAGTATTTAATTTCGAAAATGTTATCGCTATTTCTATTTTTTCCAGAATGTCATATATATTAATTGATATGTAGTTAATATTTGTGACGATACCATGTGTAGCTGTAGGTATTGGAAGTTGTCCATACTGCGTAATTTAATTGTCTGAATTATCAATTCTATCTGTTTGATTCTAGATTCGAGAATGAATTCATTATGCATTAATGTACTAGTTATATTCCTAAAATTTTGAATAGATTTTTGCATTAGTGTCGTTTGATCACTAGCTATTGTTTTTAATTTAACTTTGTTATCAGAGAGATCTTTAATTACCTTATTATATCTTTTAGCGTCTTCTTGGTCTAAATTTCCTGTTATTATTTTTATGATTGAACCTAAGGGATCTACAATTCCTCTTTTAGTTCTTTTATTTGAAAGGGGATTTATTTGATTTATCTGAGAGATTATTTTATTATCTAGAACTGAGATAAGATTGAATGTGTTGTAGAATTCATTTTTGTATTGTATGTAGTTTTCTAGTTGTACTGCAATACGATTTGTTTTTTGTTTTATTGTTTGAAACTGATTGATTATTATACTAGTTATGTCGAATATTTGTATAAATGACCAATAGTCTACGATATTTTGTGCATTTCCTAGTTTTAAAGGTAAAAGGCCAGGGTTGTTATTGATTTTGTGAAATATTGTTTGTTCAGGTTCCGTTCGTGCATGGCTGATCAATCTGAAACAGTAGGAATTCGCAATTCTTTTACATGAATTATTTCAGAGTTGTTGTTTAATTCATTTACTATTTCAACTTTATTATTATCTAAAATTTTAATTATTTTGAACGGTCCTTTAAATTTATGTTCTTTCTTGTTTCTTTTATTTGTGACTTTATATACTAATTGATTTAATTTAAATTGGTATTGCAGGGGTCCTTTAGTACTTCTTTTCTCTAAAATTTTTTGTTTATTTTCCTGTGTTCGCGTAGTTATTTGTTTGTATAAGTCTTCAACTTTGTTTTTGTGATTTGTTACATAGCTTGAATAAAAAGTAGTATTAATTAAATTAGTGGGATCTCTAGAATCGGTGTGCCCTAGTGTTAATTCTAATGGGGTAAATTTAGTAACAGAATGTATGGTACTGTTATAAGCGATTATAGCATATTTCATTAATATTGCGGTATTGTGATCTTTATGTTTCATTTTCAGTATTCGGAGGTGTTCTATTAAAGTCGAATGGAATCTTTCAACCGGCGAATTAGATTCGTGGTGAAATGGGGTTGTAAAATGTACATCGATTTCATGAATTTTTAATAGTTCTGTTAGAGTTTCATTTTTGAATTCTCTACCATTATCTACTGTGATTTTCTCCGGTGTGCCGTAAAATGAAAAATAATGAATCAGGGCATTGCATATCTCAATCGAAGTTTTTGCTTGGATTAATATAGCTTGACCCAGTTTAGTAAAAGCGTCTAAAACTGTTAAAAATATATGGGTGTCATAAGTGAAAGTGTCAATGTGTAGGACCTGGAAAGGTTTACTCATTGTTTCTGTCAAAGCAATTGGTGAGTATGGTTTATTTCTAGCGTATTTGGCTGTTAAGCAAGCATGGCAATGATTAATAAAATTAATAGTGTCTGTCTTCATTGTGTACCAGTAGTAATTCCTTTTTAGATGTTCTAAAGTCTCGTTTATTCCACGATGGTTAGTTTTACCTTCGTGTTGATGTCTAATCAACATGATTTGTTCGTCGATATCTTTGATAGTATTAACCATTTTACTACATTGAATTATATTTGAATTTTGGAAATGTTTGATATAAACTTTATTAAAGTCTGGATACATCGTTTCGTCAAGAAAATGAATGTGGAAAGTTTTGTCAGGAGTGGTGTATTCTCTGAATAATTGTAATAGGAGTCTTTCATTTGATGTGGGTATCTTGACCATTAAAATTTTTTGATTATTAAGATTTTCCCTTTTTACTTCTAAAGTGTTGTGTGGGTTTTTCGAAATTATGATTTGATTTTTTTTTGTTGTTAATTATTTCGTCTAAAATGGGAATTCCGTTATTTAAATTATCATTATTTACAGAGTGATTTGTTGATTTGTCCGAGTTCTCTATAGGTATATTATCAGGGGGTTTAATTTGTATGTTTTCTATAATTTTTATATCAGAATGTTTTTTTGGTTTTAATTCATCAATTTTGATTATTTCTGAATCGGGAATAGGGTTTTCAACTAAATTTTTGAGATATTCTAAAATTTCTTGGTTTACTTCTCCGGGATTGTTTTGTGTACTTTCAGTCTCTATAGCATTTATCTGAATTCTAGATAGAGCATCGGCATTTGTATTTAATTTTCCTTTTTTATATATGATTTTATAATCAAATTCTTCTAGTCTCAAGCGCCATCTGACTAATTTGCTGTTAGGCTCTTTTAAGTTAAATAGCCACACGAGAGGTCTGTGATCGGTATAGATTATAAATTGTCGTCCGTATAAATAAGGTCTAAAGAACTTGCATGCCCAAACTATAGCTAATAATTCTTTTTCAATCGTCGAATATTTGATTTCGCTGTTGTTTAAAGTTCGTGAAGCGAATGATACCGGTTTGTCACGAGGAATGTTACCTTGGGAAAGTACAGCTCCGATAGCAAAATTGCTAGCGTCTGTTGTCAATATGAAAGGAGATTTAAAATCTGGATATTTTAAAATTGGGGAATTCATAAGTAATTCCTTACAATGATTAAAAGATTTTATAAATTCGGGTGAGTGTACAATTTTTGCATTTTTCTTTAAGCAACTAGTTAAAGGTTTGGTAATTTTTGCAAAGTTATTAATGAATCGTCTATAGTATCCGATAAGTCCTAAAAATGATTTTATCTCTTTTTGTCTCTGTGGAATGGGGAAATTTTTTATAGCTTTCAGTTTGTCGGGGTTAGGGTAGATTCCTTCGGGCGAAACTATGTGTCCGAGATATTGTATCTCTCGTCTTAAAAATTCTGATTTATCCATTTGTATCTTGAGATTTGAATATCTAAGTCTCTTAAATACTTGTTTTAATCTTTGTATGTGTTCCTGAAGGGATGTGCTAAATATGATTATGTCATCTAAATATACGAGGCAAGTTTCGTTTTGCAGTCCTCTGAGTATGTTATCCATAAATCTTTGGAATGTTGACGGGGCATTTTTTAATCCAAAGGGCATTCTTTTGAATTCGTAATGTCCTCTTTCAGTAGAAAAAGCCGTTTTGGGAATATCTTTGGGATCTAGCTCTATATGGTGGAAACCACTAGCAAGATCTAGGGTTGAGAAATAGTTTGCTTTGCCTAATTTATCTAATATTTCGTTAATATTAGGTAGAGGGTATTTATCGTTAATGGTTTTTTCATTTAGTTTTCGATAATCTATTACCATTCGCCATTTTCTTTTGTTAGAGGCGTCAAGTTTTTTCGGGACTATCCAAATAGGACTTGACGAAGGAGAATTAGAATCTTGGATAATTTTTGCCTTAATAGTTTATTTATCTGATCATTAACTTCTGTTTTATGGATTTCCGGATATCGGTACGTTTTTGTATAAATGGGATTTTCATCAGTTAAATTTATTTTATGTCTAACTTGGTTAGTGAAAGTTAGAGGGATTTCTTCACAATAAAATATATCTTTAAATTCTAGACAAAGATTATGAATTTCTTTTTTTTCTTCTGCGTTACAATGGGATAATCTGAGATTTTTTAAGTTGGTTTTTTGGATATTTTCTTGTTCGTCGTTTAGTATCGAGTCAGTCTCCATCTTTTCAATAAAATTTACACTGTTTGTATCTATGAGTTCTATATCGAGAGCATTATAAAATTTTATTCTGACTGTGTTTATATTTGAATTTGTTAAGGTAGTGGTTGCATAGTTATCTACTATTTCTACGAGGGCTTTAGGCATTTCTACACCATTTTCGAAATTCGTGTAGTTTAATATTCCTAATCCATCTCTTTTATTAACGGGAATTTTTACAATTTTTTGTGTACGCGGGGGCATTGTTATAGTATGATTTCTAGGTCCATAGTCAGGCATTTTTTCAGGTAATTTTTCTATGTATTCTATGGGAATTATGGCTGTGTCTGTAATGATTTTACGTGTATTTAGATTTATGCTAGCATTTAATTGTTTTAATAGATCGGCTCCGATAAGACCGTCGAACTGTTTGTCAAATTCAAAAAGATAAAATTTATGATTGTCGGCTGTGTTAAATATCTTAAACGCGGGGATTCGAATTACACTATTATGGTTAGTAATATTATGTGCGGTTCTAATGTGAAAATTTTCCTTTTGAATATATGGTCTGAAGTTGCGGATAGCAAAGAGGGGTGTTATTAAACTTTTAGTACTACCAGTGTCAATTAGGAAATAAGCACGATATTCGGGTATATAAATGTATGGTAATTCCGTTATTAGGTGATTTATATTAATTATGTTATCTCGTCTCGAGGCTTTGTTATTATAAAATTTTGGGGAGTATTAGAGGATAAATCTAATGGATTTTCGTTATAATAATCTGGGATTTCATCATTTTAATCGGGGATATTGTTTGGGTCTGAATTCATATTATCATGACTATTGTCACCACAATATTCAGGATATTCATTAGGATAGTCGTTAGAACTATATTGTTTGTATTCTATGTTATCAGGATCATCTTCAATTTGATGTAAAAATAATTCTTTAGATACAAAGGTGGGTTTGATGCGGGTATTATTGGAACTTGTATCCATCGGTTCTGGGTCTGGTAATCTCTGGTTTTGAGGAAAATTTGGTCTTTGTACATTAGGATTAAATGTGTTCCTATTAAAAGGAGTGTTATTTTGGAATCTGTTAAAAGAAGTATTATTTTGGAATGGGGGTCTTTGAAAGTTTTGATTTCCAAAGTTGGGTCTAAATCGTGGATGTGGTGGTTGTTGGAAGGGTTGGGTATTTCTAAAATTTATATTATTAAAAGGATTTCTCTGTTGATATTGCAACATAGGAGATCTAAATCTATTAGAGTTTGAATTTGGGTTTGACTGTTCGAAATTAGTGGGATAATTAGTTTTATTAGTGCTGTTTGTTAGAAAATTCTTATTGTTAAAATTATTTACAGGTTTGAACGTCGATTTTGAGTTTACAGGAATCGTGTAATTTATGCTGTTAAGATTATTATGTGAATGAGAAAGGTACTTGAAATTCTCTTCCTCTATAACGTGTGAAATAGCTTGTTCTAGGTTGTCGGGATTCCTAAGTCTGACTATTAATTGTAATTGATATGGCAATCCGATAATGACAGTTTTCAAAGCAAATTCATTATAATGTTGAATCTTTATTAATTTCTCTTGTTCGTTTATTACAGCAGAGTTTATTTTCGAAAGGAGCAGGCTACGGGCATCTTGTATCCTAATTCCGAATTGTATGGGCGATTCGTTTTTAACAGGTTTGATATTGATTAGGTCTTGTATAAGGCAATCAATACCTCTCTGGTCTTCAAAAGTTATTTTTAGTACATGTTTAATAGAGTTCCACGAGTTTAATTCGGTTCTCGAACCTATTAAATCTGCAGCACGATTTCGCAATTTACTTAAAATAGTGTCTAATAAGCAACTATTTATAGGATCATTAATGTCAGTAGTGTTTTGGAAATTTTTTAGAAAGTTCTCGCATGAATTGATAAATCGGTTTAGTTGTTTTGTATTTCCATCAAATGTCGGTATGTTGTCAGCTTGGTATCTTAGAAAGGCGATATCATTTGAAGTAGGCATTTTTGGGTTTTGTTTTTTAGAGATTTCTGATATAGATAATTTAGATATAATCCCGCATAAATTTTGTTCGAATTGCATAAAAGAATAATATTGGCTACTTAATTTCTAAAAATGTTCTACGTTTGGTTTTAAAATTGTGCTAGTTTGTTTTTAAGCTTTGATTTTAAAAATTATTATCGATTTTACAATTGTTTAAGTAAAAGGATAATTTGAGCGACTTACATTAAATACAGTATGTAGATTGATTTCATTTCTTTTGGTTTCTTGTTGACCCTTATGACTAATCGTTTAAAGGAGTGGCGATTTGTGTCCAGTCTCCAACGTGGTTTTTTTTTGTGAGTTGAATTGGTCCTGTGGGTTTCGGTTGATTTTGTACTGCTTCCCAGGAGTGTCTTCGATCTCTGGTTCTGTAGTGGTCTTGTGGAAAATGTGTTCTCGAAGATGCACTACCGAACTTTGTTCTTTTAGAATTTCACTGAATTAATTATAGAAATAAAAACGTTACAATTCGCGATTTTGTCGAATTTTGAGTTTAACGCTTCAGCAAATCCTACCGACTGCGCCAATTATATTTCGGGATCGGCAATTTAAGTTTTTAAAAAGCTCAGACACGAGTCTAACGTCTGCTCACAACAGTTTTATGTTTAAGACTGATCTTTATTAATTTTGTTACTGTTTATATACAATTAAATTGGTGAGTCGACACGTCTGCACTTAGTGTCGTTACAAATCTCACAAGTATATATTACAATTAATTATTAGGAAAATACTAATTATCAGTTGAAGAATGTCGTCTGCATCCTGCAGGTGTCAATACTTTATCAGAGGGATGTTGTCTGCATACTGTAGATGTCAATATGTTATCAGAGGATAAATGTTGTCTCCATCCTGTGGGTGTCATATAACTCGCTTATAACTGATTTTCGTTACAAGTTTAGTTATGACGATGGTTAGTATGTTTGAAATCAAAAATGATTTTATTATGTTGAAATATGAATTCAACGCCGCAGTGCTGTGCGTTGGATGGAAATGTCTATTGGGTTCCAGGATTTTAGCCGTGTAGCTGTTTAGTCTGTTTTACGGGGAGGGTTGTTTTTTATGGAAATGAGTATAGGGTAAATTTTATGACCTTGGAGACCGGAAAAAAAATTCAAAAAAACGGAAGAAATAGTATATTTGGATTTTTAACCGTTTATATATCGTCCTGTGGATAATAAATTATTTTATTTTAAGTGTGTAACCAGAGGGATCGCGGAAAAAATGTGATAGTATATTTAAAAAATAAAAATAGATTTTCTTGCTAATGATGTTGTACATGGCCTTAGCGAGGCCATATTCTTTGATATAGGTTTTGCGGTGCCTGTACCGTTGCCGGTATTTAGCTGCGGTTTCTTAATCGCTAAAAGCCATATCAATTGTTTGAAGTTTTTTTTATTGTCTTTGAATGCATCTTTTGATCGGGAAAAATTTTCAAAGAACCGATGGATAGTATACTGTCTCATGGACAATAAATTACTTTATTTTAAGTATGTGACAAAAGATATTACGAAAAATCTAGACATTCGATTAGTCGTACTTCAGATGTGCAAGTTTAGCAAGTTCGTAAATAATTAAAATTCAATAAATATTCATTTATACAATTATGTATATTAGTACTGAGGTGGATACATCACACACACACACACACACACATATATATATATATATATATATATATATGATAACAAGTTGATAAAGTACTGCAATTAGAATAGAATGAGCTTGGTACTTACATAATACATGATTTTGTATGCTGTGGTACACGTCATACAAACAACTGAGTCATAACTTTCCACGCAACCCAGAGCACAGAACAAATTGATTCTTTGTGAATAATCTAGAAGAGCAATTGGCCATCAAACATAACTTGATATAAATATATACTTGCTAAATTATTTAGAGAGCATGATGTTGTTAGGTTTCCATGTGATTTGAAGCAAATTCGTATCGTGATTACTTATTATCTGGGAAAAATGTGGAGCGAATTGATAAAACAGGTTTTATATGTAATTGAACTTGATCGACTGATTCTCTATTTGAATGATCTACAATACTTGCTAGTGGCAAAATGCTGTCGATAATCAAATCAAATATAAATTTATTGACATCAATCATATATACCAACTATTTACATTTTTTTAAGGTCAGTTTAGAATTTCTGATCTGGTATTATATTCGATATTATATATTCGATATTATAACGGCTATTTGGTGACGGCAGTTCCTGGGGGTTTCACGCCCTGAATACCTACATCTGACATATATTCGTTTGTATTGACTTCTATTCTTGTTCTGACATCAATTGATAGACTAGGAAAAATTTCAAAAACCTAGTTGCTCCAAAAGAAAAACTCATAGACAGTTACTCTCTTAGGACATTTACAATTGTAATGTGTCTGTGTGGTGTAGCGTTGTTGCGGTGTGGTTCCCGCGCCGTGGCGCTAACCGCTTACGATCGGGGTTTGTGTCGTGATGTTACGATTTTTATTCTGTTGTTTCTGCAGGTTTAGTGTCGCCCGGAAATGTTCAAAACCGGGCAAGACCTTAATTTGAAAGACTTATAGCTAACTTACATGCTAACTTATGGACTAACTTATATTCTAACGTACGGACTAATTTTTACTAGCTAATCCCATGTGTGATTTACACGTGTCCTTTCACTGTTGATTGTTTTTCAATTTTTGCACGTGTCCTATCACTAATGCACTTATCTGAAAGAGAAAAATGACCTCGCGTCTTTTGTCGCACTCCGCGCACTTTTCACTTCAGTAACACGGCACTGCACTTGCACGAACACATCCATAATGTATATGAGTTCACAAGTCGAATTCCTCGGGGAACCGCCTCATCCTCGCACTCCTAGAGTTCCGCCACGGGTGGACCGATGGTGGTTTACAGGCTGTTGATAGTATTGTTGGTGCTGTCTGTCCGCTCTGCGCGGCCCAGTGGTTCACCGCAGTTTGCGGTGCCGGTAAAATAAATAAATAAAATAAAAATAATTGTCCATGCTAGTTTTTCCGGGAAAAAAATCCAAAATCCGGGGATGGTGCCGATGCGTGCGTTGTCTTGTTTTGTTAAACGCGCTGTCTGCCGCCGCGCGTCTTCTTCACGTATTCGGCGTGTGCTGGTCATTGCAGTTAATGCATTTGGACGTCGTCGTCATTGGGATGGGGCGCTGTCGAGAAAGATAGTCGCCGGCGCATTTCACGCACTTACTGCGGACGTGGCAGTTGGTGGTGACGTAACCGAACGCCTGGCATCTAAAGAACTGGGTAATGCCGGTCGACTGGTACGTCTTCCAGTACACGATGCAGTCGAACAGCTTTCTCACCTGCTTCACGGTGTTAATGCGGGTGTCGTGCGCAAAGTCGACTTTGTACATCGGCAGTCTCCCGGTCACTTTTTATCATTAAGTCCTTTTGCCACTAACACGGCCGCGACCTCGGTCGGTTGAAAGTCCGGTAGCCCGCGCAATACCATGGCCACGGGTCTGTCTGCAAGTGTAACTTTAGAACTGTTTTTTAACGCGGTGAAGTCGTCCACGTCGTCGCACTGAATGCGCACGGTCTTGTCGTTGTATTTGTAATCAATGTCGTTCTTCACCACCCATTCAACCTGCGCCCTGGATGTGTCATGGGTCCCGGGCTTGCTGAAAAGCACTATCGGGGGTGCCGTGCGCTTCTTACGCGTCGTACTCACGTTTTTTCCATTTTGTTTAGTAGCGTTCGTCGGTGCTGGCTGCAGTACCACCACAGCCGGCGGGTGAGTGGCTTCACTTGCGGAAGTTTCGGTCTGCACTGGGTCCTCTACCAGGAGCCCAGCGAACCTGTTCTTTCGTGAAGAATGCGATGTCACTTGCGAGTCCATCTGTGTCTGTGTCTGTGGCGCGGTCGCAGTAGCGACAACGGGGTCTGCGATTGTTTGTGTCTGGATTTTTTCCGTACTTACGTTTTTGCCCGTTTGTCTTTTGTCCAACTTACGTTGCTTCACCTTGCGGATGCCGTCGTCCTCGGCGTCCGTGGCCGGAGGGGTCATTTTTGCAATTTTGATTGCTTTCGTGTCGCTAGTCGCAGTCGGGGTCGAAGCCATGCTATCGGGTTTACTTTTCACAATCGTGTACACGCTGCGCGCATCTTTGATTCTCACGCGTAATCTTTGTTTTATTACCATGTACTTCTCGATCCTGCTAAGGGCATTCTGAAGATGGACAATGAAAGGATTCATGGATCGGTTTTGATAGGTTAGGTAGACTGCAGTGTCGTCTGCATATAAAGCAGAGCTAGCTGCGCCGGGAAGTTTACGAAAGTCGTGGCGTAGAGGATGAAGAGCAGGGGGCCCAGGACACTGCTCTGGGGAACCCCTGCGGGGATGTTATGGGTGGGTGTCCGGCTGCCGTCAAGCTCATCAATGTACTTGCGGTCGGTTAGGTAGGATTGGGTGTTTTTGCTGAGCGCCGGGAGAAGGCTGATGGATCGGTAGCTCGAGGGTAGGTTTTTTGGTTTACCCGGTTTGTGGAGAGGGACCTTACCTTGCCTTTTACCTTGGCGGTCTTCCAGTGGACAGGAAAATAGTCGAGCCCCATCGCAGCGTTGGCAATGTCTCTTAGCACTGTAATGGCCCTCCTGGCCTGGTTCCTCCGTCGGCGCAAGTTCTGCAGGTCGCGAGGCGGTGTCTGAACCTTGACGGTCCAGGTCTTCCTCATGGGGATGTGGAGCTTAGGGGCTATCGCTATCTCTCCCTCCAGCTCTGCTACGCTGAATTCTAGGTCGGCGATCGATGCCGGTTCAACGATTTGAACATTGTTTGTGTTATGCTCTTTGTACCGCGTCCGATCTGCCCGCTGAAAGTCAGGTACGTCGGGCGACGTTTGCTGGTGATACACAGCGTTATTGAGGGCGGTGAGCACCGGTACGTAGTCCGACTCTGGACCGTCGAGCGTGCGGACTGTCATTCGTGAGGTCTTGACATTGTTCACGAGGAACAGGTCAATAGTTGACGGGGAGCCGCTGGCGTTGCCCGGAAATCGTGTGGGTGTTAACGGAAATTTCACCGAAACTTGCCTGTCGGTATCGTCACGGTAGCCTCGCGTGGAGAATATCTTTTTTGACGAAGACCGCGACGCCGCCTTCGGCGGAGGAACGGTCGTGGCGGTGGACGTGGTAGTTGGGCATTGTGAATTTGCGACACGGCTGCAGATGGGTGTCGACGATGACAGCCACGTCTACATGGTGCCGCGAAAAAAGGTCTGCAAGCTCTGGCTTCTTGCGAAGAAGCCCTCTTTGGATATTAAATTTTACTAAGGTGAGTTTGGGAGACATCTAAGGATAGAAGGTTCTGAACTCTTTCAGTTCATTGACGTGGTCAAGAGGATCACGGCTGGCACTTACCTTGGCATTCAGTAGTTTTAATCCAATCAGCAGCTTCTTCAAGTCAACGTGCGAAGTGAGCACGTCGAGCTCGGCCATCACCGCGCTCAAGTCGCTGAACGCGGGGTCGTTGAGTCCTGCAGTCGTCGGCGCGGATTGTGGTGCGGCTGCCGCTGGCTCGCGTCGGAGGTGCGCTGGCGCGCGAAGGTCTGGGTACGGCGGCCTGGTCGATGTTGCCATCTGAAGCTCGCACTGCGACACCGAGCCGGTGCCGTAGTGCTGCTGCCGTTGGTATTGTCCTTGGTGCGCGGCCCAATGGTTTACCGCAGGTTGCGTTACCGGCACGTATGCAGTTTTGTTCGGGACGACGCGCTACCTGCCGCCGCGCGCCTTCCTCGCGTACTCGGCGTATATCTAGCACTGCCTGTAATTCGCCGTGTGTTGGCCGTTGCAATTGATGCACTTGACCGCTGTCATTTTTGGTAAAGTGCATTGTCGGGAAGGGTGCTCCGGCGCACTTATTGCGGATGTGGCAGTTAATGGTGGCGTGTCCGAACCGGGAAGCACTGCGTGATGCCGGTTGTCTGGTATTTCTTCCAGTACACTATGCAGTCAAATAGTTTACACATTTGTTTCACCGTGTTTACGTGGGTGCCGTGTCCAAAGTCCATCGGCATCCTTCCGGATATTTTCGATGTCATTATCGCGCACTTATTCACTATCAGTCCTTTGGCCACTACCTAGCTTAGCTAAACTTATGTACTAACTTGCAATCTGGGTTTGCGCGCGGCGCATGGTAGTCTCGTAATATCCCTGTTTGCACTTCTCTCTGCACTGACACTTAGTGTTTATTAAAGTTTCAGGATTGTGGCCTCTGAAAGCAGCGGCCGCCTCATTGCGCGCTTGGACAGCGCTCGATTCTTTGGAATGTTTGTCCGGGTGAGTTCCTTCACGTACGGGTTGCCGTGCAGTTTGCTCCCGGACAGGAAGCTGATGGTGAGTTGGTCGCAGTTTGATGTTGGGACAAATTGCTGCGACAACTCGCAGGCCCTGAGGTCTCTGGCGGCGTTAGCGACTCCTCGCGTGCGCCTCGGATTCCCCAGGTGCTCACTTGTGCGGAAGGCGTCGCCAAAGGCTTTGGCGTGCGCGGCAGCGTTGTGTTTTTCCTGGATGACTGTCATCAACATGCCGCAGAACTTAGTGAAGTTTGGTGGTTTGGTGGTGAGGATGATTGGGAGTGGTCTAGTCGGTTTCGGCGCTGGCACCGGAGTTTGTTTTGTCTGGGGCTTGTTCGCCGCGGCGGCTGTGCTGGCTGCTGGGGCAGCAGGGTCAGCGTTCGCTTTTGTTGGTTGCGTCGAGTTTTTGTTGGTTTTAGTCGCAGCCTGTGGCTGCTGGGTCGTCAAGAGTGTTTCTTCCTCGAAATAATATCTAGATGTTTCGCTTGAGAAAATTGACAAGTGTGGATATCGGGGATCGGGACGTCTTTGTCACGGGTACACTGGAACTGATTTGCGCGCACGTTTGTTTTTAACCAGGGTAAACGCTGGATCTGATGTGTTCAATTGGTCCGCGCTCTGAGGCGACGGTGGGGCGTTTATTGTCGTGGCTTCCATTCGGGTTTAGGTATTTTGTCGTTTATTGATTTTACCAGGACACACCGTGGATGGCCATCGGCGCGTACCTTGGATCGCATTACGTTTTTACGTTTGAGCGTCGATACTGTTACTGATGGGTATTTGGAGCGGCTTTTAGGCGTCGGATTCGCTGGCGTCTTGCCGGGCGAGGTTTTAGACGACTTTTTGCGCGTGTTCGGTGGTCATTTACCGGCAGGGCGTATTTTCGGTGCGGAATCGCTACTCGCACATAAGTTAGTTATATTGTTTTTTACCGGTTTTCCCGTATTTATCATTAGTTCGGCATGAGCTACATGCCTCTTGTTACTTAATTCACTAATGCTTACACTAATGGCACGTGCGCAATAGGACAAACACAATTATCACACTAAACTTAAGGCGACGTGAAAAACCCCGTCTAGTGTTCTCATTCGCACTAATTTTTGTTATTATTCACTACTCAGCGTGTGCGTCTGTTCGGGCGCACAGCTGTACCAGCGGGTGGCCAGCTAGGCCCGGGAATACTGAGAAATTGGGTACTGAGTAACTAGCGGACGCTAGTAGGTGTTCACCATCGTTGCTGTAGGCAGCCCGTTCGCCCTGAGCAGCGGCATCAGGATGAAGCGGGCTGCTCGCGCCTTCCTGAGCAGCTCTCGGACTCCAGCGGAGAAGTTCAGCTTGGAGTCGAGCTTCAGGCCGAGATATTTTATGCTGGGCTGGGTCGTGATGGTGGTCCCGCCGATGGTGATGTTCCTGGGTCTTTGATGGTGACAGGCGAAGATCGCGGCATCCGTCTTCGCTGCGTTGATTTTAATTTGGTTTTTGGCCATGTACCTCTCGATCCTATTAAGGGAATCTTCGCGAAGGACAACGGAGCGATCCAAGGATCGGTTTTGGGAGGATAGGTAGACTGCAGTGTCGTCCGCATACAGTGCAAAGTCTGCTGAATCCGGGAGTTTGGGAAAGTCGTGGAGATAGAGGATGAATAGCAGCGGGCTCAAGACGCTGCCTTGGGCGACCCCTGCCGGGGTTTTGTTGGTGGGTGTTTGACTGCCGTCAAGCTCAACGAAGAACTTGCGGCCAGTGAGGTAGAATTGTGCGATTTCGGTAAGACAAGTGGGAGTGCCGATGCTGCGCATCTTCAGGATAAGGTTATCGTGCCAGACGGTGTCGAAGGCCTTCTCTATGTCGAGAGAGGCCAAGATCGTGCTTCTGTTCTGTTTCAGGTTGACTGTGATATCTGTCGTGATACGTGCGAGTTGTTGTGTTGTAGAGTGTTGTTTCCTGAAACCAAATTGCTCGTCGGGGATGACGCGGTTGGATTCCAGGTGCATAAAGATGCGCTTGTGCAGGATTCTCTCCTGGGCAGGTTCTTGAGCAGCAGGTCGCCAATCCTGTCTGTTCCCGATGCCTTGTTGCTCTTCAACTTCTTGAGTATTCTATATATCTCGCAGTTTGAAGTTGCTACGAAAACAGGTGTGTGTCGGGATAGTGAAAGGTTATGGGTGCTCTTTCAAGGAACTGGAAGAGTATTCTGCCGTTCTTTGTTGTTGTTGTGGCAGTTCCAGGCAGTGTGCCTGGCGTTGAAATCTCCAATGAGGAGTGTGGGACAGTTGTGGGCTGTGAGCCGGAGCAATTTGGTCCGGAGTGTAAGTGTTTAATGTACATACCTGTAAGGCGGATCCTGAAGTTCTGCCTTCGATTTGTATTGTTAGGTGTTTCACAGTCAATCTCCCTCGTCGTCGTCGGGGAGGCGCGCGTGTTTGATGCCGCGACGTACGGCGACTAGACTCCTCCTCCCTGGTGGGCCTGTCGCGTCTGTGCACTCAGGGTAGTTAGGGGATGGTGAGGTTGTGCCTCGAGCGAGGGTGAAGGTTTCAGTAATGACTGCAACGTCAATACCGCTGCGTGGATAGGAGCTGGATGAGGTCGTTCTTTTATTTAACAGACCTCCCTGGATATTGAGGTTCAGGATGGTGGGAGTTGTGAAGCCGATTACGAAGGTGCGGTTTGGTCGAACAATTCTGGTAAAGGCTATTAGCCCTCCGTCTGGAGAGGTACATGCCTTGAGGTCCTCGTTCAGCTGCTTGACTGCCCCGGAGGAACTTGTCGAGGTCCAGCAGCTGCAAAGTGGTGGTTTTTATGGCATCGTGCAGGAGCTGCAGCTTGTCAAGGTCGTGCCCAGGGCTGTAGTTGGCGGTGTGCTGCAGATGTTGGGCCCGCCAGGAGCCGGGGGGATGGTGGCCGCGGTTCCAGCCGTGGATCCGCGGGATCTCATGGCCGGGAAGTCGGCTGCCGTTGGGAGTACCTGTTGAGGGTACCCAGGTGTGCTGTTGGTCCGGGGTCAAGGCGTTGTTCTTCGGAATCGGCGCGGGTACGGAAACTTTTGGGGCCCGTTTAGCTTGGATGGTTGCGTGATGGTCTCCAGGTAGTGGTTGTACGCTGGGCAACTGCCTGAAGTTGGCGGGGTGGTCCCCTTTGCCCATGTTCAACGCAACGTTGCTGGCGTGTTTGTAGGTGTTTTCGAGCAGGTGCTCGTTGTAGGTGGTTGCCCGCGCACTTAACGAATTTTTCTTTTTTAAGTGGCAGTTCGCCGTGGCATTCCTGTAGGCTTCACAGCGGCGGCACTTCATGTTACCGAGTTCGCGACGTATTTGTGCCAATACACCCTGGCAATTAAATAGGTAACCGATGGATGTGGCGGAGCGACGGGAAGTTCCGGTGCTTGAAATCCACACTTTGTAGGAGGGAATGTCAGGTAATCCCGCCGCTCATCCTGAAGCATTTGAGTACTCCAGGGTTCCTGGCGGCGATGGCGGCGGTTAGTTCGTCGGTTGTCACTTCTGGCATGCCTTTAAGGACCAGGGACATGGGTTTCTCGTCGGTCGGGGGTGAATGAGTAATATTCTATTAGCGCCAGTCTTCCGCGAACATGTCTTTGAGCTTCTTGTAGTCGGCTTTGGACACGCATCTGGATCCTGAGACCGCTGCTTTCGTTTTTGAAATGGACCCTTTCTTGCGCGATTGTGTCTCACAGTGTGTTAAGGCAGAATTCGCGAAGTTCGGTGGTCGCGTGGGCAAGGATGATCGGGGCCGCTTTTTACCGGGATCGGTGCTATGCGTCGGGGTGGTTTTTGGATCTGCGGTTTGTTCGTCGCGTTTATCGCGGCGGGAGGTGCTGGCTGGCTAGGGGCTGTTGTATCAGCGTTGGGTTTGGGTCGGTTGTGCTTTTGTCGGATTTGGGCGCAGCCTGCGGCTGACGGGAGGTCGGATGATGTTTAGGGTGAGGAAGTTGACCAGCGTAGGTGTTTATGGCGGTCGGGGATATCTTTTTCACGGGTGCACTGGCACTAGCACTGTCCGATTTACGCGCACGTTTGTTCGTGACCAGGGTAAACTCTGGGTCGGATGTGTTGTGTTGATCCGCGCTCGGGAGCGACGGTGTGGCGTTCTTGGTTGGGCCCTCCATTACTGGATCGGGGATTTTATCGTTCATCGAATTAACTAACACACACCGCGGGTGGCCATCGGCGCGCACTTTAAATCTTGTTACACTTACACTTTTGCGTTTCAACGACGCCACAGAGATCGATGAGAGTTTAACGCCGCTTTTAGGCGGCGAGATTTTCGGCGATTTTTTACGCGTGTTTAATAGTGATTTACCGGCCGCGTCGCTTTTCGACGTAGAGACGTTACCCGTACATGGGTTGTTAATGTTTTTGTCCGGTTTTCCCGAGTTATTCATTTTTTCGACATGAATATCATGTCTATTGTCACTTGGCGCACTAATGTTCCACTAATCGTCTGCACACAATAGCACAAACACAATTGTCACTATCATTACGCAAAACCCCGTCTATTGTCCGCACTCACTGGCACTGTTAATTGTATTCAACTGCTGTGCATTAGTCCGGTCGCACAGCAGGCGGCCCGCTTTGTATGAGAAAGGTCGAGAATTCCGCGAACATGCTGTGAATTACGGTACGCTTGTTGTTTGACGATGACTGTACTCTCCGTCCGTCCATACTGGTCGGTGTCCTGACTGGGAATGATGTTCGGCGTTCTGACTAGAAATCAAAATCAAAATCAAATATAAATTTATTGAACACAGGTCTAAAAATACAAACTATTTTACAAATTGTAGTGTGTCTGGTGTGGGTGTATCGTTGTTGTGGTGTGGTTCCCGCGCCGTAACGCTAACTGCTTATGATCGGGGTTTGTGTGTCGTGATGTTGCAAGTTTTATTTTGTAGTTACAGCAAGTTAGCTGCCCCGGAAATTTTCGTAAAACCGGGCAAGACCTTAATTTTAAAAAACTTATTTCTAACTTATATACTAATCTTGTTATGACTAACTTATGTACCAAACTTAACTAGTTATGGAACTGCGGACGTGGCAGTTAGAGGTGGCGTGCCCGAACGCCTGGCACCGGAAACACTGCGTATTGCCCGTTGTCTGGTACTTTTTCCAGTACACGATACAGTCAAATAATTTTCGCACTTGTTTTACAGTGTTAATGTGCGTTCCAGGCGCGAAAGTCCACTTTATACATGGGCAATCTGCCGTTGACCTTAGAGGTCATGATCGCGCACTTTTTAACAACGAATCCTTTGGCCACTAACGCGGCCGCAACTTCAGTGGGTTGAAAGTCCGGCAGCCCGCGCAGCACCATGGCAACGGGCCTGTCTTCGGGTAAGGTGTATGTGCAGAACTGCACCTCGTTGTTAATCGATAGTTCCTTTTTTAATGAAGTGAAATCCTCCACGTCGTCACATTGAATTAACACTGACTTGTCTTTGTATTTGTAGTCAATTTTGTTTTTGACTACCTGTTTTACCTGCGCGCTGAAGGCGTCGTGGTTCGCAGGCTTTTTTAGCAGCACTATCGGTGGTGGCGCGCGTTTCTTGCGCGGTGCTGCAGGTTTCGCATTTGTCACTGTCTGGTTGGGGGCTGGCTGTGGCACCACCACAGCCGGCGGGTGAGTGGCGTCACTCACCGGAGGCTCTTCTGTTACCGTAAAAAAGTGTTAAAAAAGTGTTAGGGGTGCTCTTCGAGAAACTGGAAGAGTATTCTGCCGTTTTGGTTGTTTCCGTGGCAGTTCCAGGCAACGTGCCTCGCGTTGAAGTCGCCAATGTTCGATTTGTATTGTTAGTGTTTCACAGTCAACCTCCTCGTCGTCGTCGGGGAGGCGCGCGTGTTTAATGCCGCGGCGTACGGCGACTAGGACTCCTCCCCTGGTCGGCCTGCACGTCTGTGCACTAGGTAGTTAGGGATAGTGAGGTTGTGCCTCGGAACGAGGAAGGTTTCAGTAATGACAGCGACGTCAATACTGCAACGGGATAGGAGTTGGATGAGGTCGTTCTTTTTACTTAACAGATCTCCCTGGATATTGAGGTTCAGGATGGTTAGTTGTGGAGCCATTTAAGGTGCGGTTTGGTCGAAGCGGGTAAATGCGATTAATCTCTCGGTTTGAGAGGTACATGCCTTAAGGTCCTCGTTCAGCTTCAGCTTGACTCGCCCTGAGGAACTTGTCGAGGTCCAGTAGCTGGGTTGTTGTTTGGATGGCCTCGCGCAGGAGCTGCAGCTTGCCCAGGTCACCTGGGGCTGCCGTTGATGATGTGGATGTTGTGGCCCTGCCGAGAGCGAGGGGATGGTGGCTGCAGCTCTGGCCGTGGATCCACGGGATCTCATGGCCGGGAAGTTCGCCGGAGTCCGGAGTTCTCCTGCACGGGTGCAGGAGCGGCGTTGGCGGTCGGCCCGGAAGCCCAGGCGTTGGTTTTTGGTGGGGGTGCAGGGACGAACTTCTGTACTCGTTTCGCCTGGTCCCTTCCGGATGGCCCCGATGTAAAAGTTGCGCCGCCGGGCACTGCCTGAAGTTTGCAGGGTGGTCGCCCTTGCAATTTGCGCAGGTTGCCGGGCGTATCCGGCGTCTTTGTGCACGTGCTGGTCAAGTGAGCTCCTGCGCACTTGACGCACCTTTCCCTTGCTACGTGGCAGTTCGCCGTGGCGTGCTCCGGAAGGCTTGGCAGCGGCGGCACTGCGTTACGGAGTTCGTTCGGTATTTGTTAGTAGACCCGGCAGTTGAATAGCTTGGCTATTCTGTTGACGGAGCGCACGGAGGTATTGTGTTTGAAGTCAACCTTATAGGAAGGTAGACATGTCTGGGGAACTGCCTGCTCATCCTGGAAGCACCTGAAACGTACGGTCCAGGGTTCACAGCGGCTATTGCTGCGGTTATTTCGTCTACAGAAACCTCCGGTATCCCCTTGAGAACCATTGCCATTGGCTTCTCGTCCGGTTATGTAAACCGTGAAGAACTCTAAGTGAAGGAGCTCTTCAGCGAACATAGTTTTGAGGAGTCAGGTGGTCTTCCTTGCTTCGCACTGAATGCGAAGACCACTGTTTTCGTTCTTATATTGCGTACCCGGGATTTGGCCATCAGTGTGACTGATGTCGCAGAAGAATCTTGACGAAGTTCGGCGGCCTGGTGGGTAAGGATATTGATCGGGTGGAGGTTTGTTCGGTTTGGGTGCAGGTGCTGTATCCATGCGGCTTTGGGGCGGGAGTGGGTTTGTTTGTACCACGGATGCTGTGGCGGGTTTGCCGGCTGCCGATGCACCAGCTGGAGCAGGAGCGGGTTTTGTTTGCGTGTTCGTGTTTGATCTGGATTGCGGTTTTGATTGTCTTTTGTCCGTCGCCCAGTAGTTTGCGGGTTGTCTCAGGTTTTTCTTCTCTGAATAACACAGAGAAGACGTTGGGCGATCAGGGAAGTTGACGAGTGTCGGCGTCGGTGGTCGTGACGTCTTTGTCATCAAAAGCCGTCGGATTTGCGCGGCCTTTTGGTTCTAATCTAATGTAAACTCCGGGTCCGATATGTCCAGTACTTCCAGCGCTCTGAGGCGCTGGTGCGGGTATCCATGGCATTGTTCCGCGCTCGGGGAGCGGGCGCGGCGTTCATTTTCGCGGTGTCAGTTTTTGTGTCTGTTTTCGATGCATTGAATTTACCAGCACGCACCGAGTGATGCAAGGCCATACGGCGCGTACTTTGAATCGCGTCACCTGCTTTCTTTTCAGCGAGACGCGATGGACACCGCGGCGTTTTTAATAGGTGTTTTTGACGACAGTTTGGCCGGCGCTGAGCCGGCGCTGACGATGTTTAATGTTTTTTATATGTGGAATGCTTTGTTGATTTACTGGAACGCCGGTTTGCGGCGCAGTGTCACTACCTGCACATTTGTTCACCGTATTGTCTACTCTTTCCATTAGTGCGGCATGCTCAGCATGCCTGTTGTCGCTTTTGTGTACTAATGCCCAACTGCTGCTAATGATCTTTATAATGGTTGTACATCGTACTTATCATTCTGATCGTCCACACACAATTGTTCACGAATGGTTTTCGACGGGTAAAACCAGTCCTATTGTTCTGCACTTACTTAGCACAGTTGTTTGTTATTCACTGCACAGGTCCGATTAGGTCCTGTTCTCTGCACAGCGGGCGGTCCGCTTTGTACTCGTACAAAGGGTCCTTGAATTCTTGGAAACAAGGTAGACGTGCGGCTCGTTTATCCGCTATCTGCCCTGACTGTACTCTCCAGACCGTCCGGGTACTGGTCCGGTGTTCTGACTGGGAATGCTGGTGACTATATCATAAAAATAAAATAAAATAGAAATGAATTTTATTGGTTTTTAAATCTTTATACAGGGCTGGAGCTTGGCCTTTATATGTTTATGAATTTGGTGCGGTACCCTTACCAAATTTGAGTATTTATCCGCCATGTGTGTGTGGTTTTGTGTGTTTGCGTTTCTGCGGATTTTTATTAATGTCTCTACTGCACTTGCGTTTCCGGGAAGAATTTTTCAAAAACCGGGCTTGTGTTGTGGTTTGTGTACTTAACCTAACTTACATCTAACTTATCAACAACTTACTCCTAACCTTAAGTAGAGTTTTGGCGCTTGTAGCGCCATGTTTCATGTCTTAAGTGTCCCTAGATCACGTATGTCACTGGATCACCGTGTCCACTCATCACCTTTGCACTGACACTAGTATTTTTAATGTTTCGGGAAGTTTGGCCTCTGTGATCAGAGTGATTTTTCCTGGAACGTTTGGACAGCGATCCACTTCTTTGCCAGGGTTCATTCTGCTTTGATGTTCTTCACGTACGGGGTTGACGTGCTGTTCGCGCTCTGGACAGGAATCTGGAGATGAGTGGATGCTGTTGGCAAATTTTCTGACGGTTATTCGATGTTGTAGGTTTGTGGATCAGTTTATTGGCTGTGTGGGCGCTCAGCGCCGGTGATGAAACTGGAGAGTTTTGGATTGGAAGGATTAGTAGAGGTTCTTCCAGTTCGTGTCGCAGGTATAGCCCACACGGGCAGCGCGTACGTGAAGATGGAGCGGCGCACGCTCGGCAGATGTTCACCTTGAGGTGTTTGCTGGCAGCCCGTTCGCCCCGGAGCAGCGGCATCCGGCAGGATGAAAGGGCTGAGCGCGCCTTCTTCAGCAGCGCTCTCGGACCCCAACTTGGAAGAAGCTCAACTTAGAGTCGAGCTTGAGGCCGAGGTACTTGATGCTAGGCTGCGTTACGATGGTGGTCCCACCGGAAGGTGATGTTCCTGGAGCAGGACTGGCGGCTGCAGGCGAAGATTGCAGGCGTCGGTCTTTGCAGCGATTGATTTTGATTTGATTTTACTAGTTGGCATGTACCTCTCCGATCCTGCTAAGGGGAATCTTCGAGGAGTACGACGGAGCGATCCAAGGATCGGTTTTGGGAGGATATGTAGACTGCAGTGTCGTCTCGCAATAGTGCGAAGTTCGCTGAGTCCGGGAGTTTGGGAAAGTCGTGGAGATAGAGGGAGAATAGCAGAGGTCCCAAGACGCTGCCTTGGGGGATCCTGCCGGACAAGTTGTGGGTGGGTATTTACTGCCGTCAAG
This sequence comes from Acanthacorydalis orientalis, assembly GCA_034766995.1. Lineage (NCBI taxonomy): Eukaryota > Metazoa > Arthropoda > Insecta > Megaloptera > Corydalidae > Acanthacorydalis > Acanthacorydalis orientalis. Next base: position 61,646,811 of record CM068313.1, read on the forward strand.
CTCAACGCTGAAGAACTTGCGGCCGGTGAGGTAGGATTGCGTGATTTTGGCAAGGTAGGTGGGAGTGCCGATGCTGCGCATCTTCAGGATGAAGGTTATTGTGCCAGACGGTGTCAAAGGCGCTTCTCTATGTCGACCAGAGTGCCAAGATTGTGCTTCTGTTTTGTTTTTAGGTTGACTGTGATGTCTGTGGTGATTCGTGCCAGTTGTTGTGTTGAGGAGTGTTGCTTTCTGAAACCAAATTGCTCGTTGGGGATGACGTGGTTGGATTCCAGGTGCTTAAGGGATGCGCTTGTGCAGGATTCTCTCGGAATACCTTGCTGGGAGCGCCGGGAGAAGGCTGATGGGCCGGTAACTCGAGGGTAAGTTTCTAGGTTTGCCCGGTTTGGGCAGAGGGATTGACTTTGGCGGTCTTCCAGATTGCGGGTGGAATTAGATTGGAAGCCTCATCGTAGCTTGGTTGAATATGATTCTTCTAAGAACCGTGATGGCCCTCCTGGATTATGTTCTTGAGCAGCAGGTTCCCAATCCTGTCTGCTCCAGGTGCCTTGTTGTTTTTTTAAGTTTCCTTTAGAATGCGGTATATTTCACACGCAGTTCGATGTGGCTATGAATTGCTGCGGACGGCTCGCAGGCCCTAGAGAGTCTTCGGCGAAGCGTGACGGCAACCGCTCGCGCGCGCCTCGGATTCCCCAGGTGCTCACTGATGTGGGAAGGCATCGCCGAAGGCGTTTATGCGTGCGCGGCAGCACGTTCTAGCGACGTGGCCGCGATGTTACCGTCGTCGGTGGAAGAGAGCCGCAGGGGGAACTGGCTTCCTTTTCCAGTCTCTGCTGACCAGTGGCCAGGCTGTCCCTGCCGTTGTTGTTCTTCGAGGATCTTAAGCGTGTGTTCCTCCCATAGTTTGCCACGATGTCTCCCTGACGAGTTCACAGATCGTCTTTGAAAGCCTGTTTCTGAGTTTGCGATACTCCGGGTCGCCGGTGCGCGTTGTGTCTCGCCTGGCCCAGATTTCCCGGTAAGGTTTGTAAGTCGCTTTGATCTCCGGAGTCGGTTTTGTACCGGTAGTCCGGCGCGGGCTTTCGGCTTTGGGAATGTGGCGTGCTGTTGCGATTTTGATTTCAGATCTTCCACGTGCAGGAGTTGCAGCGTCGATCTCCTCGGCGGTGATTGGTTGGCCGGCGTCTTCGACCTCTTCATTTAATTGTTTTTTGTAATGCGCCCCCAATCGGCGCGTTCTGTAGTCGAAGGCCTCTCTCGGGCCTTCGTGTGACGACGTCTGCGCCGCCCAGCTCTACATGATTACCGACGTGGTCCGATTGGGGCCAGCTTCGGAATCGTGCGGATGCGGATGGGATAGCTCTCACATAGCTTGGTGACAGCCAAGATCCTATGGTCAGAGGGGGCGGTAGTTGGGATTGTTGGGAAAACAGGTTGTGTGTGTCGGAGTAGTGAAGAGGTTAGCGGGTGTTCTTCGAGGGATTGGAAGAGTATTCTGCCGTTTGTGTTGCTGCCATGGCAGTTCCAGGCGGTGTGCCTGGCGTTGAGATCATGCTAATAAAGGATTGTTGGGGCACCAGGGCGCTGTGAGGCCGAGCAATTTGGTCAGAGTGTGAAGTAATGAACATACATACACTGTAAGGCGGATCCTAGTTCTGCCTTCAATCTGTATTTGTTGAGTGTTTCACAGGTGTCAACCTCCTCCTTTAAATGTCGTCGTCGGGGAGGCGCGCGTGTTTGATGCCGCGACGCATGGCGGATTAGGAATCCTCCCCTCCCCTGGTCGGCCTGTCGCGTCTGGTGCACTAGGTAGTTAGGGATAGTGTGAGGTTGAGCCTCGGAGCGAGAGGAAGGTTTCAGCGTAATGACCTGCGACGTCAATACTGCTGCGGGATAGGAGTTGGATGGAGGTCGTTCTTTTTGCTTTAACAGACTCTCGCTTGGATATTGAGGTTGAGGATGGTGGAGAGTTTTGGAAGCCATTTAAGGGGCGGTTTGATCGAATTTGGTAAAGGCAATAAGTCTCTCGGTCTGAGAGGTACACGACTTGAGGTCTTCGTTTCAGCTGCTTGACGGCCCCGAGGGCAACTTGTCGAGGTCCAGCAGCTGCGTGGTGTTTTAATGGCGTCGCGCCGGGAGCTGCAGCTTGTCCAGGTCAGCCCAGGGCTGCAGATGTCGGTTGCTGTGATGTTGGGCCCCGCCGAGAGCGGGGGATGGTGGCTGCGGTTGCGGCCGTATGGATCCCGCGGATCGCATGGCCGGGAAGTCGGCTGCCGTTGGAAGTACCTGGGTTGGGGAGTACCTGTGCTGCTTTGGCCCAGTGGTCCAGGCGTTGTTTTTCGGCGCAGCGGCGCGGGGACGACAAACTTTTGGGGCCCGTGTTTGCCTGATGGGTTGCGTATAGTTTCCAGGTAGTGATTATACGCCGGACACTGTCTGAAGTTAGCGGAGTGGTCCCCTTTACAGTTCACGCCAACGTTGCCGGCGTGTCCGGAGTTCCTCGTGAGCAGAGTGCTCGTCAGATGGTTACCCGCGCACTTCACACACTTTTCTTTTAGGTGGCAGTTCGGCTGTAGCATGCCCGTATGTTTGACAGCGGCGGCACTGAGTCACTGAGTTTGGGCAACGTATTTGTGCCAGTACACCCGGCAGTTAAAGGTATCCTATGGATGTGGCGGAGCGACGAGGAAGTTCCGTGCTTGAAGTCCACCTTGTAGGAGGGCATGTCAGGTGGGCCGCCGCTCATCCTGAAGCATTTAAGTACTTCAGGATTTCTGGCTGGCGATGGCGTGCGGTTAGTTCGTCTGTTGATACTTCTGGCATGCCTTTGGGACCAGGGACATGGGTTTTTCGTCAGTCGGGGGTGAAAGAGTAGTACTCTATCAGCGCGTCTTCCGCTGAACATGTCTAAGTTTCTTATGAATTCCGGATTTGGATACGCACTGAATCCTGAGACCGCTGCTCTCATTTTTGAAAATGGACTCTTTCTTTGCTGCAATTATTATTGCCTCACAGTGTGGCAGAATTTCGCGAGAAGTTCGGTGGTCGCGTGGCGAGTGATGATTGGGGCAGCTTTTCCGGGATCGGTGCTGGCGTCGTGGTGGTTTTAGTCTGTGGTTTGTTAGGCGAGTCTGTCCTTGCGGCGGAGGTGCTGGCTGCTGGGGCTGTTGTGTCGGTATTAGGTTTAGTCGGTTGTGGTTTGATGGATTTGGGGCGGCAGCCTGCGGCTGACAGGAGGTCGGGGGATTTTTCTTCTCGGAATAACACCGGAGAAGATGTTGGGGGTGAGTGAAATTGACCATCGTGGGTGTCGGTGGTCGTGATACCTTTTTCACTGGCGCACTGGCACTGGCACTGTCTGATTTGCGCGCGCGCATGTGTTTGCGCCAACTAAGGGTGAAGTCCGGGGTCGGAAATGTTATGTTGGTCCGCCTTTAACTCCGAGATGCGACGGTGTAGTGTTTTTGTCGGGCCTTCCATTTAACTGGAACGGAGGTTTTGTCGTTCATTGAACT
>CM068313.1:61650425-61733978 GCA_034766995.1 Acanthacorydalis orientalis
ACTGTTATCCTTGTCAGTCTGTCCTAGTACTGTCCTGGGAATATCTTCAGTGGGAAAACTAGAGCATGTGTTCAATGTTGACAGGGATGTGTTGAATTGAAGAGATTAAATATTTAAATTGTCATAAATATCAAGGAAATATTGTTTCGTTCACACAGTGATATTCTGTATATAAGTTTTCAACTGTTATCCTTGTCAGTCTGTCCTAGTACTGTCCTGGGAATATCTTCAGTGGGAAAACTAGAGCATGTGTTCAATCTAGACAGGGATGTGTTGAATTGAAGAGATTAAATATTTAAATTGTCACAAATATCAAGGAAATATTGTTTCGTTCACACAGTGATATTCTGTATATAAGTTTTCAACTGTTATCCTTGTCAGTCTGTCCTAGTACTGTCCTGGGAATATCTTCAGTGGGAAAACTAGAGCATGTGTTCAATGTTGACAGGGATGTGTTGAATTGAAGAGATTAAATATTTAAATTGTCATAAATATCAAGGAAATATTGTTTCGTTCACACAGTGATATTCTGTATATAAGTTTTCAACTGTTATCCTTGTCAGTCTGTCCTAGTACTGTCCTGGGAATATCTTCAGTGGGAAAACTAGAGCATGTGTTCAATCTAGACAGGGATGTGTTGAATTGAAGAGATTAAATATTTAAATTGTCATAAATATCAAGGAAATATTGTTTCGTTCACACAGTGATATTCTGTATATAAGTTTTCAACTGTTATCCTTGTCAGTCTGTCCTAGTACTGTCCTGGGAATATCTTCAGTGGGAAAACTAGAGCATGTGTTCAATCTAGACAGGGATGTGTTGAATTGAAGAGATTAAATATTTAAATTGTCATAAATATCAAGGAAATATTGTTTCGTTCACACAGTGATATTCTGTATATAAGTTTTCAACTGTTATCCTTGTCAGTCTGTCCTAGTACTGTCCTGGGAATATCTTCAGTGGGAAAACTAGAGCATGTGTTCAATCTAGACAGGGATGTGTTGAATTGAAGAGATTAAATATTTAAATTGTCATAAATATCAAGGAAATATTGTTTCGTTCACACAGTGATATTCTGTATATAAGTTTTCAACTGTTATCCTTGTCAGTCTGTCCTAGTACTGTCCTGGGAATTTCTTCAGTGGGAAAACTAGAGCATGTGTTCAATCTAGACAGGGATGTGTTGAATTGAAGAGATTAAATATTTAAATTGTCATAAATATCAAGGAAATATTGTTTCGTTCACACAGTGATATTCTGTATATAAGTTTTCAACTGTTATCCTTGTCAGTCTGTCCTAGTACTGTCCTGGGAATATCTTCAGTGGGAAAACTAGAGCATGTGTTCAATCTAGACAGGGATGTGTTGAATTGAAGAGATTAAATATTTAAATTGTCATAAATATCAAGGAAATATTGTTTCGTTCACACAGTGATATTCTGTATATAAGTTTTCAACTGTTATCCTTGTCAGTCTGTCCTAGTACTGTCCTGGGAATATCTTCAGTGGGAAAACTAGAGCATGTGTTCAATGTTGACAGGGATGTGTTGAATTGAAGAGATTAAATATTTAAATTGTCATAAATATCAAGGAAATATTGTTTCGTTCACACAGTGATATTCTGTATATAAGTTTTCAACTGTTATCCTTGTCAGTCTGTCCTAGTACTGTCCTGGGAATATCTTCAGTGGGAAAACTAGAGCATGTGTTCAATCTAGACAGGGATGTGTTGAATTGAAGAGATTAAATATTTAAATTGTCATAAATATCAAGGAAATATTGTTTCGTTCACACAGTGATATTCTGTATATAAGTTTTCAACTGTTATCCTTGTCAGTCTGTCCTAGTACTGTCCTGGGAATATCTTCAGTGGGAAAACTAGAGCATGTGTTCAATCTAGACAGGGATGTGTTGAATTGAAGAGATTAAATATTTAAATTGTCATAAATATCAAGGAAATATTGTTTCGTTCACACAGTGATATTCTGTATATAAGTTTTCAACTGTTATCCTTGTCAGTCTGTCCTAGTACTGTCCTGGGAATATCTTCAGTGGGAAAACTAGAGCATGTGTTCAATGTTGACAGGGATGTGTTGAATTGGAGAGATTAAATATTTAAATTGTCATAAATATCAAGGAAATATTGTTTCGTTCACACAGTGATATTCTGTATATAAGTTTTCAACTGTTATCCTTGTCAGTCTGTCCTAGTACTGTCCTGGGAATATTTTCAGTGGGAAAACTAGAGCATGTGTTCAATCTAGACAGGGATGTGTTGAATTGAAGAGATTAAATATTTAAATTGTCACAAATATCAAGGAAATATTGTTTCGTTCACACAGTGATATTCTGTATATAAGTTTTCAACTGTTATCCTTGTCAGTCTGTCCTAGTACTGTCCTGGGAATGTTTTCAGTGGGAAAACTAGAGCATGTGTTCAATCTAGACAGGGATGTGTTGAATTGGAGAGATTAAATATTTAAGTTGTCATAAATATCAAGGAAATATTGTTTCGTTCACACAGTGATATTCTGTATATAAGTTTTCAACTGTTATCCTTGTCAGTCTGTCCTAGTACTGTCCTGGGAATATCTTCAGTCGGAAAACTAGAGCATGTGTTCAATCTAGACAGGAATGTGTTGAATTGAAGAGATTAAATATTTAAATTGTCATAAATATCAAGGAAATATTGTTTCGTTCACACAGTGATATTCTGTATATAAGTTTTCAACTGTTATCCTTGTCAGTCTGTCCTAGTACTGTCCTGGGAATATCTTCAGTGGGAAAACTAGAGCATGTGTTCAATGTTGACAGGGATGTGTTGAATTGAAGAGATTAAATATTTAAATTGTCATAAATATCAAGGAAATATTGTTTCGTTCACACAGTGATATTCTGTATATAAGTTTTCAACTGTTATCCTTGTCAGTCTGTCCTAGTACTGTCCTGGGAATATCTTCAGTGGGAAAACTAGAGCATGTGTTCAATGTTGACAGGGATGTGTTGAATTGAAGAGATTAAATATTTAAATTGTCATAAATATCAAGGAAATATTGTTTCGTTCACACAGTGATATTCTGTATATAAGTTTTCAACTGTTATCCTTGTCAGTCTGTCCTAGTACTGTCCTGGGAATATCTTCAGTGGGAAAACTAGAGCATGTGTTCAATCTAGACAGGGATGTGTTGAATTGAAGAGATTAAATATTTAAATTGTCATAAATATCAAGGAAATATTGTTTCGTTCACACAGTGATATTCTGTATATAAGTTTTCAACTGTTATCCTTGTCAGTCTGTCCTAGTACTGTCCTGGGAATGTCTTCAGTGGGAAAACTAGAGCATGTGTTCAATCTAGACAGGGATGTGTTGAATTGAAGAGATTAAATATTTAAATTGTCATAAATATCAAGGAAATATTGTTTCGTTCACACAGTGATATTCTGTATATAAGTTTTCAACTGTTATCCTTGTCAGTCTGTCCTAGTACTGTCCTGGGAATATCTTCAGTGGGAAAACTAGAGCATGTGTTCAATCTAGACAGGGATGTGTTGAATTGAAGAGATTAAATATTTAAATTGTCATAAATATCAAGGAAATATTGTTTCGTTCACACAGTGATATTCTGTATATAAGTTTTCAACTGTTATCCTTGTCAGTCTGTCCTAGTACTGTCCTGGGAATATCTTCAGTGGGAAAACTAGAGCATGTGTTCAATGTTGACAGGGATGTGTTGAATTGAAGAGATTAAATATTTAAATTGTCATAAATATCAAGGAAATATTGTTTCGTTCACACAGTGATATTCTGTATATAAGTTTTCAACTGTTATCCTTGTCAGTCTGTCCTAGTACTGTCCTGGGAATATCTTCAGTGGGAAAACTAGAGCATGTGTTCAATCTAGACAGGGATGTGTTGAATTGAAGAGATTAAATATTTAAATTGTCATAAATATCAAGGAAATATTGTTTCGTTCACACAGTGATATTCTGTATATAAGTTTTCAACTGTTATCCTTGTCAGTCTGTCCTAGTACTGTCCTGGGAATATCTTCAGTGGGAAAACTAGAGCATGTGTTCAATGTTGACAGGGATGTGTTGAATTGAAGAGATTAAATATTTAAATTGTCATAAATATCAAGGAAATATTGTTTCGTTCACACAGTGATATTCTGTATATAAGTTTTCAACTGTTATCCTTGTCAGTCTGTCCTAGTACTGTCCTGGGAATATCTTCAGTGGGAAAACTAGAGCATGTGTTCAATCTAGACAGGGATGTGTTGAATTGAAGAGATTAAATATTTAAATTGTCATAAATATCAAGGAAATATTGTTTCGTTCACACAGTGATATTCTGTATATAAGTTTTCAACTGTTATCCTTGTCAGTCTGTCCTAGTACTGTCCTGGGAATATCTTCAGTGGGAAAACTAGAGCATGTGTTCAATCTAGACAGGGATGTGTTGAATTGAAGAGATTAAATATTTAAATTGTCATAAATATCAAGGAAATATTGTTTCGTTCACACAGTGATATTCTGTATATAAGTTTTCAACTGTTATCCTTGTCAGTCTGTCCTAGTACTGTCCTGGGAATATCTTCAGTGGGAAAACTAGAGCATGTGTTCAATCTAGACAGGGATGTGTTGAATTGAAGAGATTAAATATTTAAATTGTCATAAATATCAAGGAAATATTGTTTCGTTCACACAGTGATATTCTGTATATAAGTTTTCAACTGTTATCCTTGTCAGTCTGTCCTAGTACTGTCCTGGGAATATCTTCAGTGGGAAAACTAGAGCATGTGTTCAATGTTGACAGGGATGTGTTGAATTGGAGAGATTAAATATTTAAATTGTCATAAATATCAAGGAAATATTGTTTCGTTCACACAGTGATATTCTATATAAGTTTTCAACTGTTATCCTTGTCAGTCTGTCCTAGTACTGTCCTGGGAATTTCTTCAGTGGGAAAACTAGAGCATGTGTTCAATCTAGACAGGGATGTGTTGAATTGAAGAGATTAAATATTTAAATTGTCATAAATATCAAGGAAATATTGTTTCGTTCACACAGTGATATTCTGTATATAAGTTTTCAACTGTTATCCTTGTCAGTCTGTCCTAGTACTGTCCTGGGAATATCTTCAGTGGGAAAACTAGAGCATGTGTTCAATCTAGACAGGGATGTGTTGAATTGAAGAGATTAAATATTTAAATTGTCATAAATATCAAGGAAATATTGTTTCGTTCACACAGTGATATTCTGTATATAAGTTTTCAACTGTTATCCTTGTCAGTCTGTCCTAGTACTGTCCTGGGAATATCTTCAGTGGGAAAACTAGAGCATGTGTTCAATCTAGACAGGGATGTGTTGAATTGAAGAGATTAAATATTTAAATTGTCATAAATATCAAGGAAATATTGTTTCGTTCACACAGTGATATTCTGTATATAAGTTTTCAACTGTTATCCTTGTCAGTCTGTCCTAGTACTGTCCTGGGAATATCTTCAGTGGGAAAACTAGAGCATGTGTTCAATGTTGACAGGGATGTGTTGAATTGAAGAGATTAAATATTTAAATTGTCATAAATATCAAGGAAATATTGTTTCGTTCACACAGTGATATTCTGTATATAAGTTTTCAACTGTTATCCTTGTCAGTCTGTCCTAGTACTGTCCTGGGAATATCTTCAGTGGGAAAACTAGAGCATGTGTTCAATGTTGACAGGGATGTGTTGAATTGAAGAGATTAAATATTTAAATTGTCATAAATATCAAGGAAATATTGTTTCGTTCACACAGTGATATTCTGTATATAAGTTTTCAACTGTTATCCTTGTCAGTCTGTCCTAGTACTGTCCTGGGAATATCTTCAGTGGGAAAACTAGAGCATGTGTTCAATCTAGACAGGGATGTGTTGAATTGAAGAGATTAAATATTTAAATTGTCATAAATATCAAGGAAATATTGTTTCGTTCACACAGTGATATTCTGTATATAAGTTTTCAACTGTTATCCTTGTCAGTCTGTCCTAGTACTGTCCTGGGAATATCTTCAGTGGGAAAACTAGAGCATGTGTTCAATCTAGACAGGGATGTGTTGAATTGAAGAGATTAAATATTTAAATTGTCATAAATATCAAGGAAATATTGTTTCGTTCACACAGTGATATTCTGTATATAAGTTTTCAACTGTTATCCTTGTCAGTCTGTCCTAGTACTGTCCTGGGAATATCTTCAGTGGGAAAACTAGAGCATGTGTTCAATCTAGACAGGGATGTGTTGAATTGAAGAGATTAAATATTTAAATTGTCATAAATATCAAGGAAATATTGTTTCGTTCACACAGTGATATTCTGTATATAAGTTTTCAACTGTTATCCTTGTCAGTCTGTCCTAGTACTGTCCTGGGAATATCTTCAGTGGGAAAACTAGAGCATGTGTTCAATGTTGACAGGGATGTGTTGAATTGAAGAGATTAAATATTTAAATTGTCATAAATATCAAGGAAATATTGTTTCGTTCACACAGTGATATTCTGTATATAAGTTTTCAACTGTTATCCTTGTCAGTCTGTCCTAGTACTGTCCTGGGAATATCTTCAGTGGGAAAACTAGAGCATGTGTTCAATCTAGACAGGGATGTGTTGAATTGAAGAGATTAAATATTTAAATTGTCATAAATATCAAGGAAATATTGTTTCGTTCACACAGTGATATTCTGTATATAAGTTTTCAACTGTTATCCTTGTCAGTCTGTCCTGGTACTGTCCTGGGAATATTTTCAGTGGGAAAACTAGAGCATGTGTTCAATCTAGACAGGGATGTGTTGAATTGAAGAGATTAAATATTTAAATTGTCATAAATATCAAGGAAATATTGTTTCGTTCACACAGTGATATTCTGTATATAAGTTTTCAACTGTTATCCTTGTCAGTCTGTCCTAGTACTGTCCTGGGAATGTCTTCAGTGGGAAAACTAGAGCATGTGTTCAATCTAGACAGGGATGTGTTGAATTGAAGAGATTAAATATTTAAATTGTCATAAATATCAAGGAAATATTGTTTCGTTCACACAGTGATATTCTGTATATAAGTTTTCAACTGTTATCCTTGTCAGTCTGTCCTAGTACTGTCCTGGGAATATCTTCAGTGGGAAAACTAGAGCATGTGTTCAATGTTGACAGGGATGTGTTGAATTGAAGAGATTAAATATTTAAATTGTCATAAATATCAAGGAAATATTGTTTCGTTCACACAGTGATATTCTGTATATAAGTTTTCAACTGTTATCCTTGTCAGTCTGTCCTAGTACTGTCCTGGGAATATCTTCAGTGGGAAAACTAGAGCATGTGTTCAATCTAGACAGGGATGTGTTGAATTGAAGAGATTAAATATTTAAATTGTCATAAATATCAAGGAAATATTGTTTCGTTCACACAGTGATATTCTGTATATAAGTTTTCAACTGTTATCCTTGTCAGTCTGTCCTAGTACTGTCCTGGGAATATCTTCAGTGGGAAAACTAGAGCATGTGTTCAATCTATACAGGGATGTGTTGAATTGAAGAGATTAAATATTTAAATTGTCATAAATATCAAGGAAATATTGTTTCGTTCACACAGTGATATTCTGTATATAAGTTTTCAACTGTTATCCTTGTCAGTCTGTCCTAGTACTGTCCTGGGAATATCTTCAGTGGGAAAACTAGAGCATGTGTTCAATGTTGACAGGGATGTGTTGAATTGAAGAGATTAAATATTTAAATTGTCATAAATATCAAGGAAATATTGTTTCGTTCACACAGTGATATTCTGTATATAAGTTTTCAACTGTTATCCTTGTCAGTCTGTCCTAGTACTGTCCTGGGAATATCTTCAGTGGGAAAACTAGAGCATGTGTTCAATCTAGACAGGGATGTGTTGAATTGAAGAGATTAAATATTTAAATTGTCATAAATATCAAGGAAATATTGTTTCGTTCACACAGTGATATTCTGTATATAAGTTTTCAACTGTTATCCTTGTCAGTCTGTCCTAGTACTGTCCTGGGAATATCTTCAGTGGGAAAACTAGAGCATGTGTTCAATCTAGACAGGGATGTGTTGAATTGAAGAGATTAAATATTTAAATTGTCATAAATATCAAGGAAATATTGTTTCGTTCACACAGTGATATTCTGTATATAAGTTTTCAACTGTTATCCTTGTCAGTCTGTCCTAGTACTGTCCTGGGAATATCTTCAGTGGGAAAACTAGAGCATGTGTTCAATCTAGACAGGGATGTGTTGAATTGAAGAGATTAAATATTTAAATTGTCATAAATATCAAGGAAATATTGTTTCGTTCACACAGTGATATTCTGTATATAAGTTTTCAACTGTTATCCTTGTCAGTCTGTCCTAGTACTGTCCTGGGAATATCTTCAGTGGGAAAACTAGAGCATGTGTTCAATGTTGACAGGGATGTGTTGAATTGAAGAGATTAAATATTTAAATTGTCATAAATATCAAGGAAATATTGTTTCGTTCACACAGTGATATTCTGTATATAAGTTTTCAACTGTTATCCTTGTCAGTCTGTCCTAGTACTGTCCTGGGAATATCTTCAGTGGGAAAACTAGAGCATGTGTTCAATCTAGACAGGGATGTGTTGAATTGAAGAGATTAAATATTTAAATTGTCATAAATATCAAGGAAATATTGTTTCGTTCACACAGTGATATTCTGTATATAAGTTTTCAACTGTTATCCTTGTCAGTCTGTCCTAGTACTGTCCTGGGAATTTCTTCAGTGGGAAAACTAGAGCATGTGTTCAATCTAGACAGGGATGTGTTGAATTGAAGAGATTAAATATTTAAATTGTCATAAATATCAAGGAAATATTGTTTCGTTCACACAGTGATATTCTGTATATAAGTTTTCAACTGTTATCCTTGTCAGTCTGTCCTAGTACTGTCCTGGGAATATCTTCAGTGGGAAAACTAGAGCATGTGTTCAATCTAGACAGGGATGTGTTGAATTGAAGAGATTAAATATTTAAATTGTCATAAATATCAAGGAAATATTGTTTCGTTCACACAGTGATATTCTGTATATAAGTTTTCAACTGTTATCCTTGTCAGTCTGTCCTAGTACTGTCCTGGGAATATCTTCAGTGGGAAAACTAGAGCATGTGTTCAATGTTGACAGGGATGTGTTGAATTGAAGAGATTAAATATTTAAATTGTCATAAATATCAAGGAAATATTGTTTCGTTCACACAGTGATATTCTGTATATAAGTTTTCAACTGTTATCCTTGTCAGTCTGTCCTAGTACTGTCCTGGGAATATCTTCAGTGGGAAAACTAGAGCATGTGTTCAATCTAGACAGGGATGTGTTGAATTGAAGAGATTAAATATTTAAATTGTCATAAATATCAAGGAAATATTGTTTCGTTCACACAGTGATATTCTGTATATAAGTTTTCAACTGTTATCCTTGTCAGTCTGTCCTAGTACTGTCCTGGGAATATCTTCAGTGGGAAAACTAGAGCATGTGTTCAATCTAGACAGGGATGTGTTGAATTGAAGAGATTAAATATTTAAATTGTCATAAATATCAAGGAAATATTGTTTCGTTCACACAGTGATATTCTGTATATAAGTTTTCAACTGTTATCCTTGTCAGTCTGTCCTAGTACTGTCCTGGGAATATCTTCAGTGGGAAAACTAGAGCATGTGTTCAATGTTGACAGGGATGTGTTGAATTGAAGAGATTAAATATTTAAATTGTCATAAATATCAAGGAAATATTGTTTCGTTCACACAGTGATATTCTGTATATAAGTTTTCAACTGTTATCCTTGTCAGTCTGTCCTAGTACTGTCCTGGGAATATCTTCAGTGGGAAAACTAGAGCATGTGTTCAATCTAGACAGGGATGTGTTGAATTGAAGAGATTAAATATTTAAATTGTCATAAATATCAAGGAAATATTGTTTCGTTCACACAGTGATATTCTGTATATAAGTTTTCAACTGTTATCCTTGTCAGTCTGTCCTAGTACTGTCCTGGGAATATCTTCAGTGGGAAAACTAGAGCATGTGTTCAATCTAGACAGGGATGTGTTGAATTGAAGAGATTAAATATTTAAATTGTCATAAATATCAAGGAAATATTGTTTCGTTCACACAGTGATATTCTGTATATAAGTTTTCAACTGTTATCCTTGTCAGTCTGTCCTAGTACTGTCCTGGGAATATCTTCAGTGGGAAAACTAGAGCATGTGTTCAATCTAGACAGGGATGTGTTGAATTGAAGAGATTAAATATTTAAATTGTCATAAATATCAAGGAAATATTGTTTCGTTCACACAGTGATATTCTGTATATAAGTTTTCAACTGTTATCCTTGTCAGTCTGTCCTAGTACTGTCCTGGGAATATCTTCAGTGGGAAAACTAGAGCATGTGTTCAATGTTGACAGGGATGTGTTGAATTGGAGAGATTAAATATTTAAATTGTCATAAATATCAAGGAAATATTGTTTCGTTCACACAGTGATATTCTGTATATAAGTTTTCAACTGTTATCCTTGTCAGTCTGTCCTAGTACTGTCCTGGGAATATCTTCAGTGGGAAAACTAGAGCATGTGTTCAATCTAGACAGGGATGTGTTGAATTGAAGAGATTAAATATTTAAATTGTCATAAATATCAAGGAAATATTGTTTCGTTCACACAGTGATATTCTGTATATAAGTTTTCAACTGTTATCCTTGTCAGTCTGTCCTAGTACTGTCCTGGGAATATCTTCAGTGGGAAAACTAGAGCATGTGTTCAATCTAGACAGGGATGTGTTGAATTGAAGAGATTAAATATTTAAATTGTCATAAATATCAAGGAAATATTGTTTCGTTCACACAGTGATATTCTGTATATAAGTTTTCAACTGTTATCCTTGTCAGTCTGTCCTAGTACTGTCCTGGGAATATCTTCAGTGGGAAAACTAGAGCATGTGTTCAATGTTGACAGGGATGTGTTGAATTGAAGAGATTAAATATTTAAATTGTCATAAATATCAAGGAAATATTGTTTCGTTCACACAGTGATATTCTGTATATAAGTTTTCAACTGTTATCCTTGTCAGTCTGTCCTAGTACTGTCCTGGGAATATCTTCAGTGGGAAAACTAGAGCATGTGTTCAATGTTGACAGGGATGTGTTGAATTGAAGAGATTAAATATTTAAATTGTCATAAATATCAAGGAAATATTGTTTCGTTCACACAGTGATATTCTGTATATAAGTTTTCAACTGTTATCCTTGTCAGTCTGTCCTAGTACTGTCCTGGGAATATCTTCAGTGGGAAAACTAGAGCATGTGTTCAATCTAGACAGGGATGTGTTGAATTGAAGAGATTAAATATTTAAATTGTCATAAATATCAAGGAAATATTGTTTCGTTCACACAGTGATATTCTGTATATAAGTTTTCAACTGTTATCCTTGTCAGTCTGTCCTAGTACTGTCCTGGGAATATCTTCAGTGGGAAAACTAGAGCATGTGTTCAATGTTGACAGGGATGTGTTGAATTGAAGAGATTAAATATTTAAATTGTCATAAATATCAAGGAAATATTGTTTCGTTCACACAGTGATATTCTGTATATAAGTTTTCAACTGTTATCCTTGTCAGTCTGTCCTAGTACTGTCCTGGGAATATCTTCAGTGGGAAAACTAGAGCATGTGTTCAATCTAGACAGGGATGTGTTGAATTGAAGAGATTAAATATTTAAATTGTCATAAATATCAAGGAAATATTGTTTCGTTCACACAGTGATATTCTGTATATAAGTTTTCAACTGTTATCCTTGTCAGTCTGTCCTAGTACTGTCCTGGGAATATCTTCAGTCGGAAAACTAGAGCATGTGTTCAATCTAGACAGGAATGTGTTGAATTGAAGAGATTAAATATTTAAATTGTCATAAATATCAAGGAAATATTGTTTCGTTCACACAATGATATTCTGTATATAAGTTTTCAACTGTTATCCTTGTCAGTGTGTCCTAGTACTGTCCTGGGAATATCTTCAGTGGGAAAACTAGAGCATGTGTTCAATGTTGACAGGGATGTGTTGAATTGAAGAGATTAAATATTTAAATTGTCATAAATATCAAGGAAATATTGTTTCGTTCACACAGTGATATTCTGTATATAAGTTTTCAACTGTTATCCTTGTCAGTCTGTCCTAGTACTGTCCTGGGAATATCTTCAGTGGGAAAACTAGAGCATGTGTTCAATGTTGACAGGGATGTGTTGAATTGAAGAGATTAAATATTTAAATTGTCATAAATATCAAGGAAATATTGTTTCGTTCACACAGTGATATTCTGTATATAAGTTTTCAACTGTTATCCTTGTCAGTCTGTCCTAGTACTGTCCTGGGAATATCTTCAGTGGGAAAACTAGAGCATGTGTTCAATGTTGACAGGGATGTGTTGAATTGGAGAGATTAAATATTTAAATTGTCATAAATATCAAGGAAATATTGTTTCGTTCACACAGTGATATTCTGTATATAAGTTTTCAACTGTTATCCTTGTCAGTCTGTCCTAGTACTGTCCTGGGAATATCTTCAGTGGGAAAACTAGAGCATGTGTTCAATCTAGACAGGGATGTGTTGAATTGAAGAGATTAAATATTTAAATTGTCATAAATATCAAGGAAATATTGTTTCGTTCACACAGTGATATTCTGTATATAAGTTTTCAACTGTTATCCTTGTCAGTCTGTCCTAGTACTGTCCTGGGAATATCTTCAGTGGGAAAACTAGAGCATGTGTTCAATGTTGACAGGGATGTGTTGAATTGAAGAGATTAAATATTTAAATTGTCATAAATATCAAGGAAATATTGTTTCGTTCACACAGTGATATTCTGTATATAAGTTTTCAACTGTTATCCTTGTCAGTCTGTCCTAGTACTGTCCTGGGAATATCTTCAGTGGGAAAACTAGAGCATGTGTTCAATCTAGACAGGGATGTGTTGAATTGAAGAGATTAAATATTTAAATTGTCATAAATATCAAGGAAATATTGTTTCGTTCACACAGTGATATTCTGTATATAAGTTTTCAACTGTTATCCTTGTCAGTCTGTCCTAGTACTGTCCTGGGAATATCTTCAGTGGGAAAACTAGAGCATGTGTTCAATGTTGACAGGGATGTGTTGAATTGAAGAGATTAAATATTTAAATTGTCATAAATATCAAGGAAATATTGTTTCGTTCACACAGTGATATTCTATATAAGTTTTCAACTGTTATCCTTGTCAGTCTGTCCTAGTACTGTCCTGGGAATTTCTTCAGTGGGAAAACTAGAGCATGTGTTCAATCTAGACAGGGATGTGTTGAATTGAAGAGATTAAATATTTAAATTGTCATAAATATCAAGGAAATATTGTTTCGTTCACACAGTGATATTCTGTATATAAGTTTTCAACTGTTATCCTTGTCAGTCTGTCCTAGTACTGTCCTGGGAATATCTTCAGTGGGAAAACTAGAGCATGTGTTCAATGTTGACAGGGATGTGTTGAATTGAAGAGATTAAATATTTAAATTGTCATAAATATCAAGGAAATATTGTTTCGTTCACACAGTGATATTCTGTATATAAGTTTTCAACTGTTATCCTTGTCAGTCTGTCCTAGTACTGTCCTGGGAATATCTTCAGTGGGAAAACTAGAGCATGTGTTCAATGTTGACAGGGATGTGTTGAATTGAAGAGATTAAATATTTAAATTGTCATAAATATCAAGGAAATATTGTTTCGTTCACACAGTGATATTCTGTATATAAGTTTTCAACTGTTATCCTTGTCAGTCTGTCCTAGTACTGTCCTGGGAATATCTTCAGTGGGAAAACTAGAGCATGTGTTCAATCTAGACAGGGATGTGTTGAATTGAAGAGATTAAATATTTAAATTGTCATAAATATCAAGGAAATATTGTTTCGTTCACACAGTGATATTCTGTATATAAGTTTTCAACTGTTATCCTTGTCAGTCTGTCCTAGTACTGTCCTGGGAATATCTTCAGTGGGAAAACTAGAGCATGTGTTCAATCTAGACAGGGATGTGTTGAATTGAAGAGATTAAATATTTAAATTGTCATAAATATCAAGGAAATATTGTTTCGTTCACACAGTGATATTCTGTATATAAGTTTTCAACTGTTATCCTTGTCAGTCTGTCCTAGTACTGTCCTGGGAATATCTTCAGTGGGAAAACTAGAGCATGTGTTCAATCTAGACAGGGATGTGTTGAATTGAAGAGATTAAATATTTAAATTGTCATAAATATCAAGGAAATATTGTTTCGTTCACACAGTGATATTCTGTATATAAGTTTTCAACTGTTATCCTTGTCAGTCTGTCCTAGTACTGTCCTGGGAATATCTTCAGTGGGAAAACTAGAGCATGTGTTCAATCTAGACAGGGATGTGTTGAATTGAAGAGATTAAATATTTAAATTGTCATAAATATCAAGGAAATATTGTTTCGTTCACACAGTGATATTCTGTATATAAGTTTTCAACTGTTATCCTTGTCAGTCTGTCCTAGTACTGTCCTGGGAATATCTTCAGTGGGAAAACTAGAGCATGTGTTCAATCTAGACAGGGATGTGTTGAATTGAAGAGATTAAATATTTAAATTGTCATAAATATCAAGGAAATATTGTTTCGTTCACACAGTGATATTCTGTATATAAGTTTTCAACTGTTATCCTTGTCAGTCTGTCCTAGTACTGTCCTGGGAATATCTTCAGTGGGAAAACTAGAGCATGTGTTCAATGTTGACAGGGATGTGTTGAATTGAAGAGATTAAATATTTAAATTGTCATAAATATCAAGGAAATATTGTTTCGTTCACACAGTGATATTCTGTATATAAGTTTTCAACTGTTATCCTTGTCAGTCTGTCCTAGTACTGTCCTGGGAATATCTTCAGTGGGAAAACTAGAGCATGTGTTCAATGTTGACAGGGATGTGTTGAATTGAAGAGATTAAATATTTAAATTGTCATAAATATCAAGGAAATATTGTTTCGTTCACACAGTGATATTCTGTATATAAGTTTTCAACTGTTATCCTTGTCAGTCTGTCCTAGTACTGTCCTGGGAATATCTTCAGTGGGAAAACTAGAGCATGTGTTCAATCTAGACAGGGATGTGTTGAATTGAAGAGATTAAATATTTAAATTGTCATAAATATCAAGGAAATATTGTTTCGTTCACACAGTGATATTCTGTATATAAGTTTTCAACTGTTATCCTTGTCAGTCTGTCCTAGTACTGTCCTGGGAATATCTTCAGTGGGAAAACTAGAGCATGTGTTCAATGTTGACAGGGATGTGTTGAATTGAAGAGATTAAATATTTAAATTGTCATAAATATCAAGGAAATATTGTTTCGTTCACACAGTGATATTCTGTATATAAGTTTTCAACTGTTATCCTTGTCAGTCTGTCCTAGTACTGTCCTGGGAATATCTTCAGTGGGAAAACTAGAGCATGTGTTCAATCTAGACAGGGATGTGTTGAATTGAAGAGATTAAATATTTAAATTGTCATAAATATCAAGGAAATATTGTTTCGTTCACACAGTGATATTCTGTATATAAGTTTTCAACTGTTATCCTTGTCAGTCTGTCCTAGTACTGTCCTGGGAATATCTTCAGTGGGAAAACTAGAGCATGTGTTCAATCTAGACAGGGATGTGTTGAATTGAAGAGATTAAATATTTAAATTGTCATAAATATCAAGGAAATATTGTTTCGTTCACACAGTGATATTCTGTATATAAGTTTTCAACTGTTATCCTTGTCAGTCTGTCCTAGTACTGTCCTGGGAATATCTTCAGTGGGAAAACTAGAGCATGTGTTCAATCTAGACAGGGATGTGTTGAATTGAAGAGATTAAATATTTAAATTGTCATAAATATCAAGGAAATATTGTTTCGTTCACACAGTGATATTCTGTATATAAGTTTTCAACTGTTATCCTTGTCAGTCTGTCCTAGTACTGTCCTGGGAATATCTTCAGTGGGAAAACTAGAGCATGTGTTCAATCTAGACAGGGATGTGTTGAATTGAAGAGATTAAATATTTAAATTGTCATAAATATCAAGGAAATATTGTTTCGTTCACACAGTGATATTCTGTATATAAGTTTTCAACTGTTATCCTTGTCAGTCTGTCCTAGTACTGTCCTGGGAATATCTTCAGTGGGAAAACTAGAGCATGTGTTCAATCTAGACAGGGATGTGTTGAATTGAAGAGATTAAATATTTAAATTGTCATAAATATCAAGGAAATATTGTTTCGTTCACACAGTGATATTCTGTATATAAGTTTTCAACTGTTATCCTTGTCAGTCTGTCCTAGTACTGTCCTGAGAATATCTTCAGTGGGAAAACTAGAGCATGTGTTCAATCTAGACAGGGATGTGTTGAATTGAAGAGATTAAATATTTAAATTGTCATAAATATCAAGGAAATATTGTTTCGTTCACACAGTGATATTCTGTATATAAGTTTTCAACTGTTATCCTTGTCAGTCTGTCCTAGTACTGTCCTGGGAATATTTTCAGTGGGAAAACTAGAGCATGTGTTCAATCTAGACAGGGATGTGTTGAATTGGAGAGATTAAATATTTAAATTGTCATAAATATCAAGGAAATATTGTTTCGTTCACACAGTGATATTCTGTATATAAGTTTTCAACTGTTATCCTTGTCAGTCTGTCCTAGTACTGTCCTGGGAATATTTTCAGTGGGAAAACTAGAGCATGTGTTCAATCTAGACAGGGATGTGTTGAATTGAAGAGATTAAATATTTAAATTGTCATAAATATCAAGGAAATATTGTTTCGTTCACACAGTGATATTCTGTATATAAGTTTTCAACTGTTATCCTTGTCAGTCTGTCCTAGTACTGTCCTGGGAATATCTTCAGTGGGAAAACTAGAGCATGTGTTCAATCTAGACAGGGATGTGTTGAATTGAAGAGATTAAATATTTAAATTGTCATAAATATCAAGGAAATATTGTTTCGTTCACACAGTGATATTCTGTATATAAGTTTTCAACTGTTATCCTTGTCAGTCTGTCCTAGTACTGTCCTGGGAATGTTTTCAGTGGGAAAACTAGAGCATGTGTTCAATGTTGACAGGGATGTGTTGAATTGAAGAGATTAAATATTTAAATTGTCATAAATATCAAGGAAATATTGTTTCGTTCACACAGTGATATTCTGTATATAAGTTTTCAACTGTTATCCTTGTCAGTCTGTCCTAGTACTGTCCTGGGAATATTTTCAGTGGGAAAACTAGAGCATGTGTTCAATATAGGCAGGGATGTGTTGAATTGAAGAGATTAAATATTTAAATTGTCATAAATATCAAGGAAATATTGTTTCGTTCACACAGTGATATTCTGTATATAAGTTTTCAACTGTTATCCTTGTCAGTCTGTCCTAGTACTGTCCTGGGAATGTCTTCAGTGGGAAAACTAGAGCATGTGTTCAATCTAGACAGGGATGTGTTGAATTGGAGAGATTAAATATTTAAATTGACATAAATATCAAGGAAATATTGTTTCGTTCACACAGTGATATTCTGTATATAAGTTTTCAACTGTTATCCTTGTCAGTCTGTCCTGGTACTGTCCTGGCAATATTTTCAGTGGGAAAACTAGAGCATGTGTTCAATCTAGACAGGGATGTGTTGAATTGAAGAGACTAAATATTTAAATTGACATAAATATCAAGGAAATATTGTTTCGTTCACACAGTGATATTCTGTATATAAGTTTTCAACAGTTATCCTTGTCAGTCTGTCCTAATACTGTCCTGGGAATATTTTCAGTGGGAAAACTAGAGCTTGTGTTCAATATAGGCAGGGATGTGTTGAATTGAAGAGATTAAATATTTAAATTGACATAAATATCAAGGAAATATTGTTTCGTTCACACAGTGATATTCTGTATATAAGTTTTCAACTGTTATCCTTGTCAGTCTGTCCTGGTACTGTCCTGGCAATACTTTCAGTGGGAAAACTGAAGCATGTGTTCAATCTAGACAGGGATGTGTTGAATTGAAGAGATTAAATATTTAAATTGTCATAAATATCAAGGAAATATTGCTTCGTTCACACAGTGCTATTCTGTATATAAGTTTTCAACTGTTATCCTTGTCAGTCTGTCCTGGTACTGTCCTGGGAATATTTTCAGTGGGAAGACTAGAGCATGTGTTTAATCGAGACAGGGATGTGTTGAATTGAAGAGATTAAATATTTAAATTGTCAAAAATATCAAGGAAATATTGTTCCGTTCACACAGTGATATTCTGTATATAAGTTTTCAACTGTTATCCTTGTCAGTCTGTCCTGGTACTGTCCTGGGAATATTTTCAGTGGGAAAACTAGAGCATGTGTTTAATCTAGACAGGGATGTGTTGAATTGGAGGGATTAAATATTTAAATTTTCATAAATATCAAGGAAATATTGTTCCGTTCACACAGTGATATTCTGTATATAAGTTTTCAACTGTTATCCTTGTCAGTCTGTCATAGTACTGTCTTGGGAATATTTTCAGTGGGAAAACTAGAGCATGAGTTCAATCTAGACAGGGATGTCTTGAATTGGAGTGATTAAATATTTAAATTGTCATAAATATCAACGAAATCACAGACCACGACCAAAATCGAATCAACACCCAGGTGAGGCATCGAAAACACAACACGCATCAATGCACACACTTCATAAAATGTACGAATGTAATCCAATTGGATGTAAATAAATTATACTTTTACTATTACTCTAAGTACATAATTAGACAGTTGTGTCTATTAACCATCCATTCAAAGTTGCATTATTAATCAATCAAAATTTATTAATTTTATGACTGATACACAACGACAAGAATACATCCAAGAGGAGAATCATGTGCAATAATTGTCAATGATGAATATCAGAGTGAAATTATGAAAAATATTTGATAGCTGATGCAACACAGCAGACCTTATATTAATTAGATGTAATTAATTAATATGAACTATGCTCAGCATTAAAATTATTTCAGAAGCATCGATTAATTTCGGGTTATCATGACTGCAAATTTGATTAAGTGATTGTAACTAAGCCCAGCTATGTAATTGGTGTTCTCACTTAAGAAGCAACAGTTAATTAAAGTGTTCATAAATGATCAATTTCCAAACAATTTAATCATTATACTCTTCATGTTTTGTTGATGATTGGTTGGTGGAATCAAAGAACCACATCTTATTATTCTCATATATACATATCTCAGACACATATCTAATAATTCTTATACACATATCTCATTTAATTTCATTGATGTAATACATCTTATAAAACCAGTACACTACATAAATCAGCGATTCCCAATATTTTGAATGAACAGGACCTCTAATATTAATCTGAAAAATGCCGCAGATCCCTTTGGAGACCGCTACGGATGACAAGGGAAGACTGTGACGGGGAGAGCTAATTAAAATCAAAAATCAAAATCAAAAACCATTTTATTAGTCGGAGATCATTTTATAACGATGTACAACAAGCTGTGCGTTGAATGGTTCGGTATTGGATTTTTATGTGATCTAAGCTTGCCGACTTCTAAGTCGGTATTGAAAGGAATGTGTATGTGTCGGTATTGAAAGGAGTGTTTGAGTTGCTTAGGAGTTGGAATTCTGGAAAAATTTTCAAAAACCGAAATATCAGGATGCACAAAAAGCATAAAAAACAAACATGATCACAGCATAGCCTTAACTAACATAACTAATGATAAATCTAACGTAACTACTGTTTAAATCTAACCAGAGAGTGATCCCTAGGGAAATTTGCGTTAATGCGCAAGTGTTCATTGTTCATCTTGTTTCGAATATAGCACTACACATTCACACACAAGGCAATGTCTGGCGTCACTCGCGGCACTGATCATGACCGTTGTCTATCGATTGTGTCGTAGAGGCGGAACTCCCCTCAGAGTTTGAACCTCGAGAGAGTTCTGGAAATAGTTCACTTTTTTATAGCCAGCCTTTCCATACTACGCTACACATGTGCGCTGGAGTGATCGGCGTTCTTGGCGAGATGTGATGTGTAGAGTTTCACAACAGCTGCCCTGGCGGTCTCGATGCCACAGGTGCTGTGAAATAGTCACAGGTTGGTGATTTGGCCGCAGGAACTTGTTTTGTACAAGTTGGACTTTCCTCCAGTTGGTGTCGCAGGTAGGCAGTAATACTGGGACGACGTAGAGTAGTGTTGACCGGATGCAGTGCTGTGGATGTGTATCGGGAATTCTCGCCTTCGCCACCCTGTCGTTGGTCGTGTCGGTGTAATTTAGTCGACTGTCTAGGAGGAGTCCAGGTATTTGAACTGGTTGGAGGAATGTATGATATCTCTTTGGAATCTGATGACGTGCTTCTCCGTTCTCCCCGCTGAGAAGATTTCGTTGCGGCACGGCTGGTCCAGGCGTTGATTTCGGGAATCGACTCGGGAACAGGTTTGTTGGCCTTGTTCTGCACCGATGCTGCGCTCTCTGTCTTGAGATAGTACGCCGCGTAGACAGGACACTGCCTGTGGTGGCTGTGTGAGCGCCACCGCAGTTGGCAAACTTAACCTGCGTGTCTGTGGTCTTGACGTAGATGGCAGTGACATGACTGACACATTTTAGCTGCGTGGTCGAATATATGATAGCGGTGGCACTGGGCGACTCCGCGGCCTCGATACTTCCGCCATTAGAGGTACATGCAGTCGTACACGTAACCTATTGACATAATCGAGTTAATCGGAGTGCCGATCTTAAAGTCGACTGTAGAACGGCTACCAGCTGTTCTCGCCACCGTGAATAAGTAGAATTGGGCCATATGAGACCCAGCGAGGCAGTTACAGACCACCTCGTAGTCTTCTAGCTAGGTGAGCTTAAGATCCGCATTGAGGGTCTTGAACTGCACCTGATTCGTGGTGATTTCTTTGACGGTCTGACGGAGCTCGAGCGCATCATGCGGTTTTCCGCTCAGCATGATTGTGAAGAGCGTCTGGATCCTTTTGCACCCATCGTGAATGCCGATGGTGGAGTTGTATTTGCGCTGTTCTCTGATTAAAGAGTCGATTTGGGTTGGCAGTTTGCTTCTCATGATGTCGATATTGTCCTCATCACGGAAACACACACCATCTCCTCTAGATATGTAGCGTCGTTCGTCACCAAGTTGAGTCAGAAATTTTACAACAGGCCGCATCACAAGAATGCATTGATAGACAAGCTAGATAGAGCTAACTTCAAGGAGACATGGCTTACACCCAGAACGGGGGCAAGGAAAAAGTACTTCTTGCTCAGCACGTTCATTCTACCACACGCAGGGAGTAGTAACGGCCGAGTGCTAGAAGAGCACGTTAAATCACGATAGAATTACACACATTGCATAGATCAGGATACTTGTGAAAATATAAAGAAAGAAAAATAAGGTACGACAAATATCAAGACGATACGTACCGGAAAATTAAACCCAACGGGCGATACGTTCGAAAAGTTGTACCTATGCAGAGAATGCGTAGATTTACAGCGGGCAGAGGGTGGGTGAGATCTTTATTCCCGTCGAATAAAGTCAACTAGGTTTTTTAAAAATTTTCTTAGGCAGCAAAGTCAAGATTATGACATATGACAGTATTACACGTTGTTAAATAAAACACGTTACAGTCTAGTTTTGAGAGAGAGCTAATCCCCAGGAACGACAGAACAACTACATGTTTACGGGGATTCCAGACACTGTCAGCTAAACTAAAAACGCGTTTTTTTTTAAAAAAAGAAAACATCTCTCCTCTAGACACACCTTCTCCATGCCAAACTATCACGTACCACAGACATGACCGACTGATTCAGGGTGGCGGAAAGTTATACTAGTCAAATAGGACATCCCGCGTGTACGACTTCCCGACGCCGACGTGGCCACTGAACACATTACCACACAGCTTGAAGGCAGATCCAAGGATCAATATCACTGGCCTGTACGCACTGAAACTTGACCAGCAGCAAATGAACAAAACATCTTGATCTGTCATATAGGTGATTTCAATTTCCAGACAACCCACCTGGAACTGCTTCACTACGAATGTGAATGGTCGAAAGCTATTCGAGTTCTTAGATGAGACACTCAACCCCCTAACACACGCCTACTACCCGGACACTCCGAGTAAAATTCCTTTCGCCATTGACCTTGCGCTCGTGAGGAACCTGGATCACCACTCGATCACAGTGCAAACGACCGAAGACCTCAATTCAGATCAATTATTGGTCTCGATAACAATCAACCGGAGTAACAAGCGACTTTTCGTTTTTGCTGCTGCTGCGCTTGTGTCTTGTCTTTTCTGAACAGTACAGGGAAGGCGTTTGGTGTTATGAAGTTGACGCTTTGTGGTTGCTGGATTTGGAGGAGTTGTGTCTTAGCGGTTGCTCCGCTGACTTCTGATTTTTTTTTTGATTCGTTCGTATTTTACCGATTAGACCTGCTTTAGAATTAAGAAACTAACTGCCGCCAACGGGACATGCACCGTATGAACCACACAAAACGCCAGCCTTCCCAAAGCGAATATGTGAATTATGATCAATAAAATCTGTTATTTTATTTTTAGCGACATCACTCAGTGTCTGTACTATTGGCTACTTGTTTCGTGCTGTTGTATACTTTTGTTAATAAATACGATTATTCTATTTGTTTTTTATTATTTTGTTTCCCGAAATTCGATCGTAATTCGCGCTCCAGCAGCTGAACGCGGAACTCAGAGCATGCACCTCGCAGACGGAGAGGCTAATGTCGTTCAAAATTGTTGAATTTTAGCTAAATTACGAGTATTTTGAATGTTAGTATATAAGTAAATCGCAGTACCGTTCAAGTCAGGTATAAGGGCACGCATACCTTTCCTGTACCGCAATAAATTAATAAAGTTCCCTGCTGCGCAGATGAACTGCTGATGGTTATCTCGGGATTCTCCCGTAATTAAAATTAAGCCGTGCAGAACTGTTTTTCGACACGTACACCAAATTGTTGTAAAACCTTTTGCGCTCCCTGTTTCCCTTTCCTATAGCCAAGCAATAAACTAAGCAATCGTTTTTTTTGCAGCGACGCGCTAGAGAAGCGTCTCTACCGTAGTCAGTCGCTTGTCGAATTTACTTGAGAGCAGTTGTCGAGCAAATCTCTCTGTAACTCACAACTTGCCCACATTTTTCTATTTTATCAATAAACTAATTTTTATTTTGAAGCTACTTGAACTCTGTTGCTTTATTTGTGTTTTACCCAAATAAATATTCAACAAAAATGTTAGACAAAACCACACCATAACGCACGTGTCTCTAAAAATAGCCAAATTTAACATCAAAAGAGGTCTTCATACGGGAAAAAATTACCTCATCAATTTCCCAACCGTTTACAGTATTGACGTCGCCGTCATTACTGAGACATGTCTCCACACCTCCTCACGGCACAATTTCACACACCCAAATTACCTAGTGCATAGACGCGATCGTCCAACTGCAGGTAGGAGACTGCTGATCGCTGTCCGAAGAAACGTCGTACATGTCCGTTTTTCGGACGACGAAGAAATTGACAAATTGCAGCATTGCAGCGTTAAAAATGAAGGAGGAACCAGGATGCGTCCGACACGTTTGTATTTAAAACATACTTTCTTAAACCTTACAACATTAATGTCGATCTTGATCGGAGATTTCAACGCCAGACACACGTCCTAGCGAAAAAACCACAACGACAGAAAGACTCTTTCAGTTCCTCGAAGAACGACCCCGTCCCTTAACCCACACCCGCAATCCCGATATCCTAAATAACTTGCCGTCGACCATAAATCTGGGATGGTGTTCGCGCCTGGCTTCAGTCACGAACGGTTCAGTTTCTTTATCTCTCGCTGCCTGAGCCGTGTGTAATAGTGAAAGTACTGTGAGTGCTGTTCAGTGCCGTTCTATTCAGTGCGATTTTGTGCTGCGTAGTGTTGGTGTTGTGCAGTGTCCACCGTTTATGGTGTTTTATCCTGGGGCGCTGTGCGCCCCAAACTATTTTTTATGCCGTTTGTGGCGACATATTTTGCGGGGGAGGTTGTTCGCTTTAGTATGTTTCAGAGGGAGACGACATGACGGAGATGTAGGTGATGGACATTCCGGATTCGCCGGAGTCTCCACCAGCCGCACCACCAGTTTTTGACCCAATTCTTACGCCGACACCAGTTCCAACGCTAACTCTAACGCCAGCTCCAGTACGAGCCCCAACAGTAGAGGCAGTCATCGATCTGGATCATGACAACTTCCAATGGATGAAAGTGCGCGTCAAACGCCGTCGCGTCAGGACGCCAGACAACATGACGCCACTAAACAATGCTAATAATCAGCCACATGACGTAGGCAGGCGCCCGGCGCCAGAGTCGAGGCCTACTGCCAATAGCACAATACCTACTATGAAGGTTACGGCGAGCACGTCCAGTAGCGTGAACAAAGACTCGACAATTAGCATCCAGGCTACTGTGACAACAGCAAACTGATTTGCACCGCTTGTGGGGGCGCCACAATGCACGATTACCGAAGTAAGACCGGAACGGATTCCGCCGATCGTACTCAAACACGTGCTCGACAACCATAAAGTATTCACCGCCATTTTGGCGAAATATATTGACAACGCAGGCTACCCTGAGGAGTTTGGTACCAAATTTATGCAACAGGGCCTGATCATAAAAGCGGACTCCATGAGGGCATACCACGAACTCATCAGCGTCCTTAAAAGAGGCAAAACAGAGTTTTTCACTTTCACGCCACAAAGTGAAAGATAAGTCAACGCCATCCTCAAAGGTATGCCTCCGGGAGAATGCAGAATGCGTATATTTACAGCGGGTAGGGGTGGGTGAGATCTATATTCCCGTCGAATGAGGTCAAGTAGGTTTTTTTTGAAAATTTTCCTAGGTAGCAAAGTCAAGATTATGACATATGACAGTACTATACGTTGTTAAATAAAACACGTTACAGTCTTGTTTTGAAAGGAAGCTAATCCCCAGGAACGACAGATCAACTACATGTTTGCGGAGATCTCAGACACTGTCAGCTAAACTTAAAACTCGAAACTAAAAAAAATGAAACCTGGATCTGGCCAGACCAGAGAGTGGTGGCTGTAAATTTGAACGGCCTGATGGCCACAGACAATGGCATGAGTACCGACAACAAGAAGTTACTGTTACTTGTCTGTGATCAGACCACTGATGACCTATGCAACACCCATCTGGCGAACGACATGTAAAACAAATTTGAAAATACTGCAACGTTCACAGAATAAATTTGTACGCGTGACGTTGATCAAAAATACAGACTATCCCTCAGCTGAACTAGACGAGGAGGCAGAGATAGAATACCTCGAAACCTACATCACCAGGATGAGTCAAAAATTTTACACGAGAGGACAACATAGAAATGTACTGATAAACAAGCTGGATGCAGCGATTTTTTTTTTAAAAAAAAACACCCTGGCTCAAGCCGAGATCCAGGATCGCAAGGAAGTACATCCTACCCACCACGTTTCTACAACCGTCACCCGGAGGCGGAAACGGCTGACGCAGTCTTCACACCGCCGAAATCAAATCACAATGACAGCGTAAGACAACAAAGAAAAAGTTAAGGGTGATCTTCCATCGTTTTATGAAAAAAAAAATCCTAGTGATAAACATCAAGATACGAGACATAAACAGCAAGATTGCTATAAATACATGACAAAATCTAGATAAAAGCAGTTAAACAGCGGAAGATCGAACGTACAAAAAACAACTGTAAGTACAGTCCAAACAAAAAACATAAACACAAATGCAGACCCGGTGACCGCCGCCACGGCCGCGCCACTGACACCGATGGACACGCAAGTGCCATCACAAATAACATCCGCGTTCTTCACCAAGAATCGGTTTGCCGGGCTCCTCGTAGAAGACCCGGTAACTGAAGAAACTCCCGTGAGTGACGCCACTCACCCGCCGGCTGTGGTGGTACCGCAGCCGGCCACCAACACGACCACACAAACAAACACAACAAATGCAGTACCGCGCAAGAAGCGCGCACCGCCCCCGATAGTGCTTCTCAGCAAGCCCGGGAACCACGACGCCTTCAGCGCGCAAGTTAAACAAGTGGTGAAGAAAAATATAGACTACAAATACAAATATAATACAGTGCGACGACGTGAAAGATTTCACCACGCTAAAAAACGAACTCGCGGTAAATAAACGACGAAGTACAATTTTATACATACACCTTACCCGAAGACAGACCGGTGGTCATGGTTTTACGTGGGCTCCCGGACTTTCAACCCACAGAGGTTGCAGGTGCGCTAGTGGCTAAAGGACTACTAGTAAAAAAGTGCGCGATAATGACATCGAAAATCGTCGGTAGGCTGCCGATGTACAAAATAGACTTTGCACACGGCACACACATTAACACGATTAAGCAAGTCCGAAAACTATTCGACTGCATTATCTACTGGAAAAAATATCAGACAACGGGCATCACGCAGTGCTTCCGATGCCAGGCGTTCGGGCACGCCACCACTAACTGCCACGTCCGCAGTAAGTGTGTGAAGTGCGCCGGCGACCACCCCTCCCGGCAATGTCCAAACCCGAAGACGAAGGCGGCCAAGTGCATTAACTGCAATGGCCACCACACGGCGAATCACCGGAAGTGCCCGGCATACGCCGAGTACGTGAGGAAGGCGCGTGGCGGCAGGCAGCGCGTCGTCCCCAATAAAACAACATACGTACCAGCACCGCAACCTGCGGTCAACCACTGGGCCGCACAAGGACAGCATCAGCAGCACTACGGCACCGGCCCGGTATCGCAGTACGAACTCCAGATGGCGGCGTCGACCAGGCCGCCATACCCAGACCTTCGCGCGCCAGCGCACCTTCGACGCGGGCCTGCGGCAGCAGCAGCAGCCGCCGTACCACAACTCGCGCCGACCACGACTGCAGGACTCAGTGACACCGCGTTCAGTGACTTGAACGCGGTGATGGACGAGCTCGACGTACTCACTTCGCACGTCGACCTCAAAAAGCTGCTGATCGGACTGAAACAGTTGAATGCCAAGGTAAGTGCCAGCCGTGATCCTCTTGACCACGTCAATGCACTGAAAGAGTTCAGAGCCTTTTATCCTTAAATGCATCCTAAACTCACCATAGTAAACTTCAATATCCAAGGAGGGCTTCTTCGCAAGAAGCCAGAACTTGAAGACCTTTTTTCGCGGCACGATGTAGACGTGGCTGTCATCGTCGACACCCGTCTGCAGCCGAGTCGCAAAATTCACAATGCCCAACTACCAAGTCCACCGCCACGACCGTTCCTCCTCCGGAGGCGGCGTCGCGGTCTTCGTCAAAAAAGATATCCTCCATGCGAGGCTCCCCGACCAGGACGTCGGCACCGAGAACGTCTCGGTCCACCTGGACGGGCGAGTCAGACTGAAGATTACCGGCGTGTACATACGCCGGCTGGACCCCGCTCTTCTCGACACGCTCGTCGTAAAACAAACTTAACCAACACCGTCATGGAGGTGGATGAGGCGGTTGTTGCGGTACTCGCAGTTGGGGCCGAACTGCCGATTCAGGGTGCAGAGTCGGTTGTGCAGATGCAGGCGAGGGTCACCCCTGCAGCCGTTGGGCAACCGATCCAGGTCGTCGTCGCGCCAGCGCCCGTCGACGATACTGAGGACCTATCTTGGTTGCCTGTCGTTCGCAAGCGGGCGAGGAGACCTAGTGTCGGCGAGAAATCGCCAGTTAGCAATAAGAAAATCGCTACTGAGGGCGTCACCAGGGTGGCGAATAATTTTACGCCGCTGGTTAACGCCGAGGTCGTTATCGGCAAACGAAGGAGAGGATCCCTCCGATCGTCCTGCACCATATTGTGGAGTCCTACCCGAGGTTTGTTAAGAACCTCAAGGACTACGTTAAAAAGGCCGGTCATGAAGGCACAGTTAATATCAAGTACGTGAGGAGCGGCCTCATGATAAACTCGGACTCGATGCCGATTTATCATGAGGTGCTCAGGTTATTTAAGAAAGGGAATACGGAGTATCATACGTATACTCCGTCTTCTGAAAAGGAGACAAATCTGATACTAAAGGGCCTACCGCCGGGCATTACGAACGAGGAGCTGCTGGACGAGATAAAGTTTTTTAAGCTGCCGTTGACCAGGGTACGGTCGATTCAATACGGCCACAAGGACCTTGGCCCTATATACATCGTGGGTTTCGTCACCGGCACCAAACTTGCCGACGCACTCCAGGTCCCGTATCTGTTTTCCACGCGCGCTCACTGGGAGGCGTACAAGCCCAAGAATGCGATCACGCAGTGCTTCCGATGTCAGCACTTCGGACATGCTGCCCGGAATTGTAACATTGTCATGCGCTGCGTGATCTGCGGGGAAGAGCATGATGCGAAGCAGTGCCCGCTAAAAAAGGATCAGCCGGCTAAGTGTGTCAACTGCGGAGGGCCGCATCCGGCCAACTATCGTGGCTGCCCAACTCACGTGCGCGAGCAGGAGCGCAGAATTTCACAGCGAGAGAAGACTCTGAGGAGGCAGCAGCCCTCTGCACAGTTTACCGGTGGACACTTTCCTTCCATGCGTAACAGATACGTGGACGCCCCGGCGCCTGCTTCCAAATCGTGGAGTAATAGAACTCCCCGACCTCGTGTCGGGATCACTGGCGTCGATGACGTCAATGCTGGTGGCGCTAGGGCGCACCCGACCGCAAAGTTGCCCGAGGACAAGGCGCATACCCTGAAGGCTATCTTCGATCAGATCGACGGCCTATGCGACTTTGACAATCTTGTCGTACTCGCTCTACAGCTGCGTGACGACCTGGCCGCAGCCACGCTTAGGAGCGAGAAGTTCCAGATCGTTCGCCGTTTCCTACAGCGTCTCGATGACTAGTCATAACCTACCTCGGGGCCAACTGCGTGTCGCGTTGTGGAACGCCAGTACATTGAACACAAGGATACTCGAGTTGGGAGCCTTCCTGCAGCAGCATCGAATAGACGTCGCCCTTGTTACCGAAACGTCCTTCAAGGATAACAGGTACAAGGGCATTGTAGGTTTCAGAGCTTATCACCGCCCGAAGCTCGACGGTCGCGGAGGAGGAGTTTCGATCTACGTCAGCACCGACCTCGTTCAGCACGAGGTCTACGTTGACAACCTGACGTCACTGCAGGCCATCTCAGTGGTGATCGAGACCCCCGCGAAGCTGGTTGTGGCTGTAGCCTATCGCAGCCCTACGAACATGCTCGATGTTGTTGACCTGGACCGGATCCTCGGTCTGGGTAACAGAGTAATCATCGGTGGCGACCTTAACGCAAAGCACAGGCTCTGGAACTGCCATCGGGGGGATGCTGCAGGAAAGGCCCTTCACGATTACGTGGAACGACGAGAGTACATCATCTACGCCTCTGCAGAGCCTACGTTCTACAGGCGAAACTGCCGCCCGTCAGTACTGGACGTCCTCGTCAGCAAGAACGTCGGTGTCGATAACATCGTGGCACTGCCAGAACTCAGCTCAGATCACAACCCGGTAGTCGCGAGCCTCGCGATCTCATCTGCGAGGCGCGAGAGAACGTATCGCGACTATGCGGGAGCTGACTGGCCGGCGTTCAAGAAACAGCTCAACGGCACGGTCCGGGCCGATCATCACATTACATCCGTCGATGATTTGGAGACCCGGGCAGAAGAGCTCACTGCGCGCGTCCGCGAAGCGACGGACGCTAACATTCCGCGCAAAAGACCGATACAGCGACGGCGATAAGGCCGAGCTGCTCGCGCAACACTTTGAGAGTGCGCATCGCATCGCTGAGAACATTGGCGACCCGCAATTTGCCCTCGATATCGGCGAGAGTGTCCGCAGGTGGCGCGACCGAGTGGTCGTGGACCCCGAGGGCATTCTCTGGGCGACGCCTTGCGAGGTGGACGCCGTCATCCGGGCATCGAAGCTGCTGAAGGCCCCGGGTGACGACGAGATCCAGAATAGAGTATTGAAGTACCTCCCTAGCAAGGCGATCGTCGCCCTAACGAACATCATCAACGGAGCGATGCGCCTCCAGCACTTCCCGTCTCGGTGGAAACAGGCGAGGATTCTGGCTATCAAAAAGGCCGGTAAGAAGGCGGATCTGGCGGTGAGCTATCGCCCCATTAGCCTGCTGTCGACGATCAGCAAATTGCTCGAGAAGTTGATTCTCACCAGGCTCCAACAGCACGACCTGGCGGCCAATAACATCCGGCCCGAGCAATTCGGCTTCAGGCGGGGGCACTCGACCGTCCACCAGCTAGACAGAATCGCCCACAACGCCACCGAGCGGAGCGGAAAAAAGCGCTGTACGGCGATGGTACTCCTCGACATTGAGAAGGCCTTCGACACGGTTTGGCACGACGGCCTTGTATACAAGCTGTTGGGATACGGGGTGCCGCCGTATCTCGTAAAATTTATAGACCACTACCTCAGCGGCCGCTCATTCCGTGTCGAAGTGAATGGGCAATTCTCCACGGTCAGACCAGCAGTCGCGGAAGTCCCGCAGGGATCCATCCTCGGGCCAATGCTGTTTAGCTACTATGTCAACGATATGCCGCGATCGAGAGATGCTGAGCTGGCCCTCTACGCTGACGACACCGCCATCTTCGC
The DNA here is from genome assembly GCA_034766995.1 of Acanthacorydalis orientalis. Taxonomy (NCBI): domain Eukaryota; kingdom Metazoa; phylum Arthropoda; class Insecta; order Megaloptera; family Corydalidae; genus Acanthacorydalis; species Acanthacorydalis orientalis. Next base: position 61,681,142 of record CM068313.1, read on the forward strand.
GAACACCAGATCACTGGATGACTCGCTCGACCGACTCCAGGACGCCCTTGACGAGGTGTCCGGCTGCTTTGCAAAGTGGAAAATGAAGCTAAATGCCGCCAAGACGGAGGGCATCATCTTTTCGCGAGCGAGGCGTAGTCATCCGCAGCGTCGTCTCACCATCGATGACGTCGACGTGATCTGGAAGGATTCCGTCAGATACCTCGGCGTGCACATGGATACACGCCTCCGCTACAACACACACGTCGAGTGTGTACGCAGGAAGGCGTATGGCGCCCTGGCCGAGCTTTACTCACTGTTGGCCAGAGGGAGCGGTCTGTCGCGCGACAACAAGGTCGCGATATACAAGATGGCGATCAGACCGATCCTCACGTACGCCTACCCGATCTGGCGGAACACCACGCGCACCAACATCAAGCGTTTGTAGATCGTTCAAAATAAGATCTTGAGGATGGCGGTGGACAAGCCACCAAACTATCCGACGATTGCGCTGCACGAGCGCGCGAACATCTGTACGGTTGCCGAGTACATAGAGCAGGCGAGCTGGCGGTTCTACACGCGGGTGCTCCGGGGCAATCCGCTGCTAGAGCGACTGCCCAGAGCGCGTGTGATCCCCCTCGCGAGGAGGATCGGACACACCAGGAGGCGCAACAAGTTCGTGCAACCGTACTACTTTAAAACTACGCCGCTGGTGCGGCCGCCGGACGTGAGCAGACGGAAAACGGGAAATGACAGGACGGGAATGCGTGACTGATGAGTCAGCACACGACCCTCACGATTCTTTTATCTCTATAAGGCCTCAACGTGGGAGGGGGCGGGGTGGGTAGGAATAAAGAAGGGTGGGTGGGGTGGGGGGCTACATGGGTCTTACCTTTCCTCTTCTTGGGTTTATTTTTTTACGATCGATATCCAGGTTTTTTGGAATTTTTCCTGGATATGAGCACGTACTGCGCGAATGTTTAAATCGAGTTACATGCAGATTACTTTAAAATCATATGCCGATAGAGGCTGTTGTCGGGGCGATCCTCGCCCCTAGGAACGGTCCTATATTGCTTTACAAATCTTCTGATTACTCATGGGCCGATCAAAAACAACAAAAATACGTGCAAAAAAAAAAAAAAATATAGTAACCATTCCGAGTCAAGACACCGACCAGTACGGACGAATGGAGAGTACGGTCATCGGTAAACGACAAACAAGCGTACCGTAATCGTTCGCGGAATTCCCGACCTTTCTAACACAAAGCGGGCCGCCTGCTGTGCGACCGGTCTAACGCACAGCAGTTAAATACAATCAACAGTGTCAGTGTGCGGACAATAGACGGGGTTTTGCCCGTCGCATTAATGTGAGTGTCTATTGTGTCTGTGCTATTGTGTGCGGGCGATTAGTGTAGACATTAGTGTAAAGATTGACAATAGACATGATATTCATGTCGAACTAATGAACAATACGGGAAAACCGGACAATAACAACATTAACAACACAGCTAACGTCTCCGCGTCGAAAATCGACGCGGCCAAAAAATCACCATCAATTTCGCGTAAAAAATCGCCGAAAACCTCGCCGCCTAAAGGCGGCGCTAAACTTCCGTCAGTTTCAGTCGCGTCGCTAAAACGTAAAATTGTGACTAGATTCAAGGTGCGCGCCGATGGCCATCCGCGATGTGTGCTAGTGAGTTCAATGAACGACAAAACCTCCGTTCCAGCAATGGAAGGCCCGACAAAAAACACTACACCGTCGCATCCGAGCGCGGACCAACATAACATTTCCGACCCGGACTTCACCCTAGTTACAAACAAACGCGCGCGCAAATCAGACAGTGCCAGTGCCAGTGCACCAGTGAAAAAGGTATCACGACCACCGACACCCACGATGGTCAATTTCCTCACCCCCAACATCTTCTCGGTGTTATTCCGAGAAGAAAAAATCCCGACCTCCCGTCAACCGCAGGCTGCGCCCAAATCCATCAAACCACAACCAACTAAACCTAATACCGACACAACAGCCCCAGCAGCCAGCACCTCCGCCGCGACGCGACTCGCCTAACAAACCACAGACTAAAACCACCACGACGCCAGCACCGATCCCGGAAAAGCCGTCCCCAATCATCCTCGCCACGCGACCACCGAACTTCGCGAAATTCTGCCACACTGTGAGCACAATTGCGCAAGAAAGAGTCCATTTCAAAAATGAGAGCAGCGGTCTCAGGATTCAGTGCGTATCCAAATCCGACCATAAGAAACTTAGACATGTTCGCGGAAGACGCGCTGATAGAGTACTACTCTTTCACCCCGACTGACGAAAAACCCATGTCCCTGGTCCTTAAAGGCATGCCAGAAGTATCAACAGACGAACTAACCGCCGCCATCGCCGCCAGAAATCCTGGAGTACTTAAATGCTTCAGGATGAGCGGCGGCCCACCTGACATGCCCTCCTACAAGGTGGACTTCAAGCACGGAACTTCCCGTCGCTCCGCCACATCCATAGGATACCTTTTTAACTGCCGGGTGTACTGGCACAAATACGTTGCAAACTCAGTGACTCAGTGCCGCCGCTGTCAAACATACGGGCATGCTACAGCGAACTGCCACCTAAAAGAAAAGTGTGTGAAGTGCGCGGGTAACCATCTGACGAGCACCTGCTCGAGAACTCCGGACACGCCGGCAACGTGCGTGAACTGTAAAGGGGACCACTCCGCTAACTTCAGACAGTGTCCGGCGTATAATCACTACCTGGAAACTATACGCAACCATCAGGCAAAACGGGCCCAAAAGTTTGTGCCCGCGCCGCTGCCGAAAAACAACGCCTGGACCACCGGGCCAACAGCACAGGTACTCCCAACCCAGGTACTTCCAACGGCAGCCGACTTCCCGGCCATGCGATCCCGCGGATCCACGGCCGCAACCGCAGCCACCATCCCCCCGCTCTCGGCGGGGCCCAACATCACAGCACCGACATCTGCAGCCCTGGGCGACCTGGACAAGCTGCAGCTCCTGCGCGACGCCATTAAAACTACCACGCAGCTGCTGGACCTCGACAAGTTCCTCGGGGCCGTCAAGCAGCTGAACGAAGACCTCAAGTCGTGTACCTCTCAGACCGAGAGACTTATTGCCTTTACCAAATTCGATCAAACCGCCCCTTAAATGGCTTCAAAACTCACCATCCTCAACCTCAATATCCAAGGAGGTCTGTTAAGTAAAAAGAACGACCTCATCCAACTCCTATCCCGCAGCAGTATTGACGTCGCAGTCATTACTGAAACCTTCCTCGCTCCGAGGCTCAACCTCACTATCCCTAACTACCTAGTGCACAGACGCGACAGGCCGACCAGGGGAGGAGGATTCCTAGTCGCCGTACGTCGCGGCATCAAACACGCGCGCCTCCCCGACGACGACGAGGAGGTTGACTGTGAAACACTAACAATACAGATTGAAGGCAGAACTAGGATCCGCCTTACAGGTATGTATGTTAAACACTTACACTCTGACCAAATTGCTCGGCTCACAGCCCACAATTGCCCCACAATCCTTATTGGCGATCTCAACGCCAGGCACACCGCCTGGAACTGCCATGGCAGCAACACAAACGGCAGAATACTCTTCCAGTCCCTCGAAGAACACCCGCTAACCCTTCACTACTCCGACACACACACCTGTTTTCCCAACAATCCCAACTACCGCCCCTCGACCATAGACTTGGCTATCACCAAGCTATGTGAGAGCTATCCCATCCGCATCCGCACGACCGAAGGGCCCCAATCGGACCACGTCCCAGTAATCATGGAGCTGGGCGGCATAGACGTCGTCACACGAAGGCCCGAGAGAGGCCTCGACTACAGACGCGCCGATTGGGGGGCGTACAAAAAACAATTAAATGAAGAGGTCGAAGACGCCGGCCAACCAATCACCGCCGAGGAGATCGACGCTGCAATCCTGCACGTGGAAGATCTAATCAAAATCGCAGCAGCACGCCACATTCCCAAAGCCGAAAGCCCGCCGGACTACCGGTACAAACCGACTCCGGAGATCAAGCGACTTACAAACCTCCGAAACTGGGCCAGGCGAACCTGGCAACGCACCGGCGACCCGGAGTATCGCAAACTCAGAAACAGGCTTTCAAAGACGATCTGTGAACTCGTCAGGGAACATCGTGGCAAACTATGGGAGGAACACACGCTTAAGATCCTGAAGAACAACGGCAGGACAGCCTGGCCACTGGTCAGCAGACTGAAAAGGAAGCCAGTTCCCCCTGCGGCTCTCTCCACCGACGACGGTAACATCGCGGCCACGTCACTAGAACGTGCTGCCGCGCACGCCAAAGCCTTCGGCGATGCCTTCCACATCAGTGAGCACCTGGGGAATCCGAGGCGCGCGCGAGCGGTTGCTCACGCCGCCGAAGACCTCAGGGCCTGCGAGCCGTCGCAGCAATTCATAGCCACATCGAACTGCGAAATATACCGCATTCTAAAGAAACTTAAAAACAACAAGGCACCTGGAGCAGACAGGATTGGGAACCTGCTGCTCAAGAACCTGTCCAGGAGGGCCATCACGGTTCTTAAGAATATATTCAACGCTACGATGAGGCTCAACTACTTCCCCGCAATCTGGAAGACCGCCAAAGTAATCCCTCTGCCCAAACCGGGCAAACCTAGAAACTTACCCTCGAGTTACCGGCCCATCAGCCTTCTCCCGGCGCTCAGCAAGGTATTCGAGAGAATCCTGCACAAGCGCATCCTTAAGCACCTGGAATCCAACCATGTCATCCCCAACGAGCAATTTGGTTTCAGAAAGCAACACTCCTCAACACAACAACTGGCACGAATCACCACAGACATCACAGTCAACCTAAAACAAAACAGAAGCACAATCTTGGCCTCTGTCGACATAGAGAAGGCCTTTGACACCGTCTGGCACAATAACCTCATCCTGAAGATGCGCAGCATCGGCACTCCCACCTACCTTACCAAAATCACGCAATCCTACCTCACCGGCCGCAAGTTCTTCGTTGAGCTTGACGGCAGTAAAACACCCACCCACAACATCCCGGCAGGGGTCCCCCAAGGCAGCGTCTTGGGACCTCTGCTATTCACCCTCTATCTCCACGACTTTCCCAAACTCCCGGACTCAGCGAACTTCGCACTATTGCGGACGACACTGCAGTCTACATATCCTCCCAAAACCGATCCTTGGATCGCTCCGTCGTACTCCTCGAAGATTCCCTTAGCAGGATCGAGAGGTACATGGCTAGAAATCAAATCAAAATCAACGCTGCAAAGACAGACGCCGCAATCTTCGCCTGCAGCCGCCAGTCGCCCAGGAACATCACCTTCGGTGGGACCACCATCGTAACGCAGCCTAGCATCAAGTACCTCGGCCTCAAGCTCGACTCTAAGTTGAGCTTCTCCGTTGGGGTCCGAGAGCTACTGAAGAAGGCGCGCTCAGCCCGCTTCATCCTGATGCCGCTGCTCAGGGCGAACGGGCTGCCAACAGACACCAAGGTGAACATCTACCGAGCGTGCATACGCTCCATCTTCACGTACGCGCTGCCCGTGTGGGCCGCCACCTGCGACACGAACTGGAAGAACCTACAATCCTTCCAATCCAAAACTCTCCGTTTCATCACCGGCGCTGAGCGCCACACAACCAATAAACTGATCCACCAAACCTACAACATCGAATCCGTCAGAAAATTTGCCAAATCCCTCATCTCCAGATTCCTGTCCAGGCGCGAACAGCACGTCAACCCGTACGTGAAGAACATCAGCAGAATGAACCTGGCAAAGAAGTGGACGCTGTCCAAACGTTCCAGGAAAAATCCTCTGATCACAGAGGCCAAACTTCCGAAACATTAAAAACACTAGTGTCAGTGCAGTGATAGTGACACAGTGACCAGTGACACGTGATCTAGGGACACTAAGACATGAACATAGCGCTACGCGCAAACCTACTTAAGTTAGAGTAAGTTAGTGATAAGTTAGATGTAAGTTAGGTTAAGTACACAAACCACAACACAAGCCCGGTTTTTTGAAAAATTTTCCCGGAACGCAAGTAGAGACATTAATAAAAATCACCAAAACATGACACACAAAACCACACACACATAGCGGATAAATACCAAATTTGGTAAGGGTACCGCACCAAATTCATAAAACATAAGGCCAAACCCGGCCCTGTATAAAATTTAAAAACCAATAAAATTCATTTTTATTTTATTTTATTTTATGATATAGTCACCAGCATTCCCAGTCAGAACACCGACCAGTACGGACGGTCGGAGAGTACGGTCGGGCATAGTGACAAGCGAGCCGCGTCTACCTTGTTTCCGGGAATTCAAGACCCTTGTACAGTACAAGCGGACCGCCCGCTGTGCGAACGGACTAATGACCTGTGCGTGAATAACAAACAACTGTGCTAAGTAAGTGCGAACAATAGACTGGTTTTACCCGTCGAAAACCATTCGTGAACAATTGTGTGTGGACGATCGAATGATAAGTGCAGTGTACAACCGTTATAAAGATCATTAGCAGCAGTATTAGTACACAAAAGGACAACAGGCATGCTGAGCATGCCGCACTAATGGAAAGAGTGAACAATACGGTGAACAAATGTGCAGGTAGTGACACTGCGCCGCAAACCGGCGTTCCCGGTAAATCAACAAACATTCCACATATAAAAAACATTAAAACGTCGCCCGGCTCGGCGCCGGCCAAACTGTCGTCAAAAAACACTATTAAAAACGCCGCGGTGTCCATCGCGTCGCTGAAAAGAAAGCAGGTGACGCGATTCAAAGTACGCGCCGATGGCCATCCTCGGTGCGTACTAGTAAATTCAATGCATCAAAAAACAGACACAAAAACTGACACCGCGAAAATGAACGCCGCGCCCGCGCCCCCGAGCGCGGAACAATGCATGGATACCGCACCAGCGCCTCAGAGCGCTGAAGTACTGGACATATCGGACCCGGAGTTTACATTAGTTAGAACCAAAAGGCCGCGCAAATCCGACGGCACGATGACAAAGACGTCACGACCACCGACGCCGACACTCGTCAGCTTCCTGACGCCCAACGTCTTCTCTGTGTTATTCAGAGAAGAAAAACCACAGACAACCCCGCAAACTACTGCGACGGACAAAAGACAATCAAAACCGCACCGACAAACACGAACACGCAAACAAAACCCGCTCCTGCTCCAGCTGCATCGGCAGCCGGCAAACCCGCCACAGCATCCGTGGCAAACAAACCCACTCCCGCCCCAAAACCGCAGGATACAGCACCTGCACCCAAACCGAACAAACCTCCACCGATCATCCTTACCACCAGGCCGCCGAACTTCGTCAAGTTCTGCGACATGGTCACACTGGTGGCCAAATCCCGGGTACAATATAAGAACGAAAACAGTGGTCTTCGCATTCAGTGCGAAACCAAGGAAGACCACCTGACTCTCAAAACTATGTTCGCTGAAGACTCCTTCATAGAGTTCTTCACGTTTACACCAACGGACGAGAAACCAATGGCAATGGTTCTCAAGGGGATGCCGGAGGTTTCTGTAGACGAAATAACCGCAGCAATAGCCGCTGTGAACCCTGGAGTACTCAGGTGCTTCAGGATGAGCGGCGGTTCCCCGGACATGCCTTCCTATAAGGTTGACTTCAAACACAATACCTCCGTGCGCTCCGTCAACAGAATAGCCAAGCTATTCAACTGCCGGGTCTACTGGCACAAATACCGAACAGACTCCGTAACGCAGTGCCGCCGCTGCCAAGCCTTCGGGCACGCCGCGGCGAACTGCCACGTGAAGGAAAGGTGCGTCAAGTGCGCTGGAGCCCACTTGACCAGCACGTGCACAAAGACGCCGGATACGCCGGCAACCTGCGCAAATTGCAAGGGCGACCACCCTGCAAACTTCAGGCAGTGCCCGGCGTACAACTTTTACATCGAGACCATCCGGAAGGGACAGGCGAAACGAATGCAGAAGTTCGTCCCTGCACCCCCACCAAAAACCAACGCCTGGGCTTCCGGGCCGACCGCCAACGCCGCTCCTGCACCCGTGCAGGAGCTCCCGACTCCGGCAGACTTCCCGGCCATGAGATCCCGTGGATCCACGGCCAGAGCTGCGGCCACCATCCCCTCGCTCTCGGCGGGGCCTAACATCACATCATCAACGGCAGCCCCAGGTGACCTGGGCAAGCTGCAGCTCCTGCGCGAGGCCATCCAAACAACAACCCAGCTACTGGACCTCGACAAGTTCCTCGGGGCAGTCAAGCTGAAGCTGAACGAGGACCTTAAGGCATGTACCTCTCAAACCGAGAGATTAATCGCATTTACCCGCTTCGACCAAACCGCACCTTAAATGGCTCCACAACTAACCATCCTGAACCTCAATATCCAGGGAGATCTGTTAAGTAAAAAGAACGACCTCATCCAACTCCTATCCCGTTGCAGTATTGACGTCGCTGTCATTACTGAAACCTTCCTCGTTCCGAGGCACAACCTCACTATCCCTAACTACCTAGTGCACAGACGTGCAGGCCGACCAGGGGAGGAGTCCTAGTCGCCGTACGCCGCGGCATTAAACACGCGCGCCTCCCCGACGACGACGAGGAGGTTGACTGTGAAACACTAACAATACAAATCGAAGGCAGAACTAGGATACGCCTTACAGGTATGTATGTCAAAAACTTACACCCTGGCCAAATTGCTCGGCTCACAGTCCACAACTGTCCCACACTCCTCATTGGCGACTTCAACGCGAGGCACGTTGCCTGGAACTGCCACGGAAACAACCAAAACGGCAGAATACTCTTCCAGTTTCTCGAAGAGCACCCCTAACACTTTTTTAACACTTTTTTACGGTAACAGAAGAGCCTCCGGTGAGTGACGCCACTCACCCGCCGGCTGTGGTGGTGCCACAGCCAGCCCCCAACCCGACAGTGACAAATGCGAAACCTGCAGCACCGCGCAAGAAACGCGCGCCACCACCGATAGTGCTGCTAAAAAAGCCTGCGAACCACGACGCCTTCAGCGCGCAGGTAAAACAGGTAGTCAAAAACAAAATTGACTACAAATACAAAGACAAGTCAGTGTTAATTCAATGTGACGACGTGGAGGATTTCACTTCATTAAAAAAGGAACTATCGATTAACAACGAGGTGCAGTTCTGCACATACACCTTACCCGAAGACAGGCCCGTTGCCATGGTGCTGCGCGGGCTGCCGGACTTTCAACCCACTGAAGTTGCGGCCGCGTTAGTGGCCAAAGGACTGATTGTTAAAAAGTGCGCGATCATGACCTCTAAGGTCAACGGCAGATTGCCCATGTATAAAGTGGACTTCGCGCACGGAACGCACATTAACACTGTAAAACAAGTGCGAAAATTATTTGACTGTATCGTGTACTGGAAAAAGTACCAGACAACGGGCAATACGCAGTGTTTCCGGTGCCAGGCGTTCGGGCACGCCACCTCTAACTGCCATGTCCGCAGTTCCATAACTAGTTAAGTTTAGTACATAAGTTAGTCTGTAAGATTAGTATATAAGTTAGAAATAAGTTTTTAAAATTAAGGTCTTGCCCGGTTTTGAAAATTTCCGGGCAACTAACTTGCTGTAACTACAAAATAAAACTTGCAACATCACGACACACAAACCCCGATCGCAAGCGGTTAGCGTTACGGCGCGGGAACCACACCACAACAACGATACACCACACAGACACACTACAATTTGTAAATAGTTTGTATTTTAGACCTGTGTTCAATAAATTTATATTTGATTTGATTTTGATTTCTAGTCAGAACGCCGAACATCATTCCCAGTCAGGACACCGACCAGTATGGACGGACGGAGAGTACGGTCATCGTCAAACAACAAGCGTACCGTAATTACCTTGTTCGCGGAATTCTCGACCTTTCTCATACAAAGCGGGCCGCCTGCTGTGCGACCGGACTAATGCACAGCAGTTGAATACAATTAACAGTGCCAGTGAGTGCGGACAATAGACGGGGTTTTGCGTAATGATAGTGACAATTGTGTTTGTGCTATTGTGTGCAGACGATTAGTGGAACATTAGTGCGCCAAGTGACAATAGACATGATATTCATGTCGAAAAAATGAATAACTCGGGAAAACCGGACAAAAACATTAACAACCCATGTGCGGGTAACGTCTCTACGTCGAAAAGCGATGCGGCCGGTAAATCATTATTAAACACGCGTAAAAAATCGCCGAAAATCTCGCCGCCTAAAAGCGGCGTTAAACTCCCATCGATCTCTGTGGCGTCGTTGAAACGCAAAAGTGTAAGTGTAACAAGATTTAAAGTGCGCGCCGATGGCCACCCGCGGTGTGTGTTAGTTAATTCGATGAACGATAAAATCCCCGATCCAGTAATGGAGGGCCCAACCAAGAACGCCACACCGTCGCCCCCGAGCGCGGATCAACACAACACATCCGACCCAGAGTTTACCCTGGTCACGAACAAACGTGCGCGTAAATCGGACAGTGCTAGTGCCAGTGCACCCGTGAAAAAGATATCCCGACCGCCGACACCTACGCTGGTCAACTTCCTCACCCTAAACATCATCCGACCTCCCGTCAGCCGCAGGCTGCGCCCAAATCCGACAAAGCACAACCGACCAAACCCAACGCTGATACAACAGCCCTAGCAGCCAGCACCTCCGCCGCGATAAACGCGACGAACAAACCGCAGTCCAAAACCACCCCGACGCCAGCACCGATCCCGGTAAAGCGGCCCCCGATCATCCTTGCCACGCGACCACCGAACTTCGCGAAATTCTGCCACACTGTGAACACAATCGCGCAAGAAAGGGTCCATTTCAAAAACGAAAGCAGCGGTCTCAGGATCCAGTGCGTGTCCAAAGCCGACTACAAGAAGCTCAAAGACATGTTCGCGGAAGACGCGCTAATAGAATATTACTCATTCACCCCGACCGACGAGAAACCCATGTCCCTGGTCCTTAAAGGCATGCCAGAAGTGACAACCGACGAACTAACCGCCGCCATCGCCGCCAGGAACCCTGGAGTACTCAAATGCTTCAGGATGAGCGGCGGGTTACCTGACATTCCCTCCTACAAGGTGGATTTCAAGCACGGAACTTCCCGTCGCTCCGCCACATCCATCGGTTACCTATTTAATTGCCGGGTGTATTGGCACAAATACGTCGCGAACTCGGTAACATAGTGCCGCCGCTGTGAAGCCTACAGGAATGCCACGGCGAACTGCCACTTAAAAGAAAAATTCGTTAAGTGCGCGGGCAACCACCTGACGAGCACCTGCTCGAAAACACCTGACACGCCAGCAACGTGCGTGAACTGCAAAGGGGACCACCCCGCCAACTTCAGGCAGTGCCCAGCGTACAACCACTACCTGGAGACCATCCGCAACCATCAAGCTAAACGGGCCCAAAAGTTCGTACCCGCGCCGATTCCGAAGAACAACGCCTTGACCCCCGGACCAACAGCACAGGTACCCTCAACCCAGGTACTCCCAACAGCAGCCGACTTCCCGGCCATGAGATCCCGCGGATCCACGGCTGGAACCGCGGCCACCATCCCCCGGCTCCTGGCGGGGCCCAACATCGCAGCACCGCCAACTACAGCCCTGGGCGACCTTGACAAGCTGCAGCTCCTGCACGATGCCATAAAAACCACCACGCAGCTGCTGGACCTCGACAAGTTCCTCGGGGCAGTCAAGCAGCTGAACGAGGACCTCAAGGCATGTACCTCTCAGACGGAGAGGCTAATAGCCTTTACCAAATTCGACCAAACCGCACCTTAAATGGCTTCACAACTCACCATCCTGAACCTCAATATCCAGGGAGGTCTGTTAAATAAAAAGAACGACCTCATCCAACTCCTATCCCGCAGCAGTATTGACGTTGCAGTCATTACTGAAACCTTCCTCGCTCCGAGGCACAACCTCACCATCCCTAACTACCTAGTGCACAGACGCGACAGGCCCACCAGGGAGGAGGAGTCCTAGTCGCCGTACGTCGCGGCATCAAACACGCGCGCCTCCCCGACGACGACGAGGAGATTGACTGTGAAACACTAACAATACAAATCGAAGGCAGAACTAGGATCCGCCTTACAGGTATGTACATTAAACACTTACACTCGGACCAAATTGCTCGGCTCACAGCCCACAACTGTCCCACACTCCTCATTGGAGATTTCAACGCCAGGCACACTGCCTGGAACTGCCACAGCAACAACAAGAACGGCAGAATACTCTTCCAGTTCCTTGAAGAGCACCCGCTAACCTTTCACTATCCCGACACACACCTGTTTTCGTAGCAACTTCAAACTGCGAGATATATAGAATACTCAAGAAGTTGAAGAGCAACAAGGCATCGGGAACAGACAGGATTGGCGACCTGCTGCTCAAGAACCTGCCCAGGAGAGAATCCTGCACAAGCGCATCTTTATGCACCTGGAATCCAACCGCGTCATCCCCGACGAGCAATTTGGTTTCAGGAAACAACACTCTACAACACAACAACTCGCACGTAACACGACAGATATCACAGTCAACCTGAAACAGAACAGAAGCACGATCTTGACCTAGAGAAGGCCTTCGACACCGTCTGGCACGATAACCTTATCCTGAAGATGCGCAGCATCGGCACTCCCACTTGTCTTACCGAAATCGCACAATTCTACCTCACTGGCCGCAAGTTCTTCGTTGAGCTTGACGGCAGTCAAACACCCACCAACAAAATCCCGGCAGGGGTCGCCCAAGGCAGCGTCTTGAGCCCGCTGCTATTCATCCTCTATCTCCACGACTTTCCCAAACTCCCGGATTCAGCAGACTTTGCACTGTATGCGGACGACACTGCAGTCTACCTATCCTCCCAAAACCGATCCTTGGATCGCTCCGTTGTCCTTCGCGAAGATTCCCTTAATAGGATCGAGAGGTACATGGCCAAAAACCAAATTAAAATCAACGCAGCGAAGACGGATGCCGCGATCTTCGCCTGTCACCATCAAAGACCCAGGAACATCACCATCGGCGGGACCACCATCACGACCCAGCCCAGCATAAAATATCTCGGCCTGAAGCTCGACTCCAAGCTGAACTTCTCCGCTGGAGTCCGAGAGCTGCTCAGGAAGGCGCGAGCAGCCCGCTTCATCCTGATGCCGCTGCTCAGGGCGAACGGGCTGCCTACAGCAACGATGGTGAACATCTACTAGCGTCTGCTAGTTACTCAGTACCCAATTTCTCGGTATTCCCGGGCCTAGCTGGCCACCCGCTGGTACAGCTGTGCGCCCGAACAGACGCACACGCTGAGTAGTGAATAATAACAAAAATTAGTGCGAATGAGAACACTAGACGGGGTTTTTCACGTCGCCTTAAGTTTAGTGTGATAATTGTGTTTGTCCTATTGCGCACGTGCCATTAGTGTAAGCATTAGTGAATTAAGTAACAAGAGGCATGTAGCTCATGCCGAACTAATGATAAATACGGGAAAACCGGTAAAAAACAATATAACTAACTTATGTGCGAGTAGCGATTCCGCACCGAAAATACGCCCTGCCGGTAAATCACCACCGAACACGCGCAAAAGGTCGTCTAAAACCTCGCCCGGCAAGACGCCAGCGAATCCGACGCCTAAAAGCCGCTCTAAATACCCATCAGTAACAGTATCGACGCTCAAACGTAAAAACGTAAAAACGTAATGCGATCCAAGGTACGCGCCGATGGCCATCCACGGTGTGTCCTGGTAAAATCAATAAACGACAAAATACCTAAACCCGAAATGGAAGCCACGACAATAAACGCCCCACCGTCGCCTCAGAGCGCGGACCAATTGAACACATCAGATCCAGCGTTTACCCTGGTTAAAAACAAACGTGCGCGCAAATCAGTTCCAGTCTACCCGTGACAAAGACGTCCCGATCCCCGATATCCACACTTGTCAATTTTCTCAAGCGAAACATCTAGATATTATTTCGAGAAGAAAAACTATTGACGACCCAGCAGCCACAGGCTGCGACTAAAACCAACAAAAACTCGACGCAACCAACAAAAGCGAACGCTGACCCTGCTGCCCCAGCAGCCAGCACAGCCGCCGCGGCGAACAAGCCCCAGACAAAACAAACTCCGGTGCCAGCGCCGAAACCGACTAGACCACTCCCAATCATCCTCACCACCAAACCACCAAACTTCACTAAGTTCTGCGGCATGTTGATGACAGTCATCCAGGAAAAACACAACGCTGCCGCGCACGCCAAAGCCTTTGGCGACGCCTTCCGCACAAGTGAGCACCTGGGGAATCCGAGGCGCACGCGAGGAGTCGCTAACGCCGCCAGAGACCTCAGGGCCTGCGAGTTGTCGCAGCAATTTGTCCCAACATCAAACTGCGACCAACTCACCATCAGCTTCCTGTCCGGGAGCAAACTGCACGGCAACCCGTACGTGAAGGAACTCACCCGGACAAACATTCCAAAGAATCGAGCGCTGTCCAAGCGCGCAATGAGGCGGCCGCTGCTTTCAGAGGCCACAATCCTGAAACTTTAATAAACACTAAGTGTCAGTGCAGAGAGAAGTGCAAACAGGGATATTACGACACTACCATGCGCCGCGCGCAAACCCAGATTGCAAGTTAGTACATAAGTTTAGCTAAGCTAGGTAGTGGCCAAAGGACTGATAGTGAATAAGTGCGCGATAATGACATCGAAAATATCCGGAAGGATGCCGATGGACTTTGGACACGGCACCCACGTAAACACGGTGAAACAAATGTGTAAACTATTTGACTGCATAGTGTACTGGAAGAAATACCAGACAACCGGCATCACGCAGTGCTTCCCGGTTCGGACACGCCACCATTAACTGCCACATCCGCAGTAAGTGCGCCGGAGACCACCCTTCCCGACAATGCACTTTACCAAAAATGACAGCGGTCAAGTGCATCAATTGCAACGGCCAACACACGGCGAATTACAGACAGTGCTAGATATACGCCGAGTACGCGAGGAAGGCGCGCGGCGGCAGGTAGCGCGTCGTCCCGAACAAAACTGCATACGTGCCGGTAACGCAACCTGCGGTAAACCATTGGGCCGCGCACCAAGGACAATACCAACGGCAGCAGCACTACGGCACCGGCTCGGTGTCGCAGTGCGAGCTTCAGATGGCAACATCGACCAGGCCGCCGTACCCAGACCTTCGCGCGCCAGCGCACCTCCGACGCGAGCCAGCGGCAGCCGCACCACAATCCGCGCCGACGACTGCAGGACTCAACGACCCCGCGTTCAGCGACTTGAGCGCGGTGATGGCCGAGCTCGACGTGCTCACTTCGCACGTTGACTTGAAGAAGCTGCTGATTGGATTAAAACTACTGAATGCCAAGGTAAGTGCCAGCCGTGATCCTCTTGACCACGTCAATGAACTGAAAGAGTTCAGAACCTTCTATCCTTAGATGTCTCCCAAACTCACCTTAGTAAAATTTAATATCCAAAGAGGGCTTCTTCGCAAGAAGCCAGAGCTTGCAGACCTTTTTTCGCGGCACCATGTAGACGTGGCTGTCATCGTCGACACCCATCTGCAGCCGTGTCGCAAATTCACAATGCCCAACTACCACGTCCACCGCCACGACCGTTCCTCCGCCGAAGGCGGCGTCGCGGTCTTCGTCAAAAAAGATATTCTCCACGCGAGGCTACCGTGACGATACCGACAGGCAAGTTTCGGTGAAATTTCCGTTAACACCCACACGATTTCCGGGCAACGCCAGCGGCTCCCCGTCAACTATTGACCTGTTCCTCGTGAACAATGTCA
The DNA here is from genome assembly GCA_034766995.1 of Acanthacorydalis orientalis. Classification (NCBI taxonomy): domain Eukaryota; kingdom Metazoa; phylum Arthropoda; class Insecta; order Megaloptera; family Corydalidae; genus Acanthacorydalis; species Acanthacorydalis orientalis. Next base: position 61,696,931 of record CM068313.1, read on the forward strand.
ACACCTCACGAATGACAGTCCGCACGCTCGACGGTCCAGAGTCGGACTACGTACCGGTGCTCGCCGCCCTCAATAACGCTGTGTATCACCAGCAAACGTCGCCCGACGTACCTGACTTTCAGCGGGCAGATCGGACGCGGTACAAAGAGCATAACACGAACAATGTTCAAATCGTTGAACCGGCATCGAACGCCGACCTAGAATTCAGCGTAGCAGAGCTGGAGGGAGAGATAGCGACAGCCCCTAAGCTCCACATCCCCATGAGGAAGACCTGGACCGTCAAGGTTCAGACACCGCCTCGCGACCTGCAGAACTTGCGCCGACGGAGGAACCAGGCCAGGAGGGCCATTACAGTGCTAAGAGACATTGCCAACGCTGCGATGGGGCTCGACTATTTTCCTGTCCACTGGAAGACCGCCAAGGTAAAAGGCAAGGTAAGGTCCCTCTCCACAAACCGGGTAAACCAAAAAACCTACCCTCGAGCTACCGATCCATCAGCCTTCTCCCGGCGCTCAGCAAAAACACCCAATCCTACCTAACCGACCGCAAGTACATTGATGAGCTTGACGGCAGCCGGACACCCACCCATAACATCCCCGCAGGGGTTCCCCAGAGCAGTGTCCTGGGCCCCCTGCTCTTCATCCTCTACGCCACGACTTTCGTAAACTTCCCGGCGCAGCTAGCTCTGCTTTATATGCAGACGACACTGCAGTCTACCTAACCTATCAAAACCGATCCATGAATCCTTTCATTGTACATCTTCAGAATTCCCTTAGCAGGATCGAGAAGTACATGGTAATAAAACAAAGATTACGCGTGAGAATCAAAGATGCGCGCAGCGTGTACACGATTGTGAAAAGTAAACCCGATAGCATGGCTTCGACCCCGACTGCGACTAGCGACACGAAAGCAATAAAAATTGCAAAAATGACCCCTCCGGCCACGGACGCCGAGGACGACGGCATCCGCAAGGTGAAGCAACGTAAGTTGGACAAAAGACAAACGGGCAAAAACGTAAGTACGGAAAAAATCCAGACACAAACAATCGCAGACCCCGTTGTCGCTACTGCGACCGCGCCACAGACACAGATGGACTCGCAAGTGACATCGCAGTTCTTCACGAAAGAACAGGTTCGCTGGGCTCCTGGTAGAGGACCCAGTGCAGACCGAAACTTCCGCAAGTGAAGCCACTCACCCGCCGGCTGTGGTGGTACCGCAGCCAGCACCGACGAACGCTACTAAACAAAATGGAAAAAACGTGAGTACGACGCGTAAGAAGCGCACGGCACCCCCGATAGTGCTTTTCAGCAAGCCCGGGACCCATGACACATCCAGGGCGCAGGTTGAACGGGTGGTGAAGAACGACATTGATTACAAATACAACGACAAGACCGTGCGCATTCAGTGCGACGACGTGGACGACTTCATCGCGTTAAAAAACAGTTCTAAAGTTACACTTGCAGACAGACCCGTGGCCATGGTATTGCGCGGGCTACCGGACTTTCAACCGACCGAGGTCGCGGCCGTGTTAGTGGCAAAAGGACTTAATGATAAAAAGTGACCGGGAGACTGCCGATGTACAAAGTCGACTTTGCGCACGACACCCGCATTAACACCGTGAAGCAGGTGAGAAAGCTGTTCGACTGCATCGTGTACTGGAAGACGTACCAGTCGACCGGCATTACCCAGTTCTTTAGATGCCAGGCGTTCGGTTACGTCACCACCAACTGCCACGTCCGCAGTAAGTGCGTGAAATGCGCCGGCGACTATCTTTCTCGACAGCGCCCCATCCCAATGACGACGACGTCCAAATGCATTAACTGCAATGACCAGCACACGCCGAATACGTGAAGAAGACGCGCGGCGGCAGACAGCGCGTTTAACAAAACAAGACAACGCACGCATCGGCACCATCCCCGGATTTTGGATTTTTTTCCCGGAAAAACTAGCATGGACAATTATTTTTATTTTATTTATTTATTTTACCGGCACCGCAAACTGCGGTGAACCACTGGGCCGCGCAGAGCGGACAGACAGCACCAACAATACTATCAACAGCCTGTAAACCACCATCGGTCCACCCGTGGCGGAACTCTAGGAGTGCGAGGATGAGGCGGTTCCCCGAGGAATTCGACTTGTGAACTCATATACATTATGGATGTGTTCGTGCAAGTGCAGTGCCGTGTTACTGAAGTGAAAAGTGCGCGGAGTGCGACAAAAGACGCGAGGTCATTTTTCTCTTTCAGATAAGTGCATTAGTGATAGGACACGTGCAAAAATTGAAAAACAATCAACAGTGAAAGGACACGTGTAAATCACACATGGGATTAGCTAGTAAAAATTAGTCCGTACGTTAGAATATAAGTTAGTCCATAAGTTAGCATGTAAGTTAGCTATAAGTCTTTCAAATTAAGGTCTTGCCCGGTTTTGAACATTTCCGGGCGACACTAAACCTGCAGAAACAACAGAATAAAAATCGTAACATCACGACACAAACCCCGATCGTAAGCGGTTAGCGCCACGGCGCGGGAACCACACCGCAACAACGCTACACCACACAGACACATTACAATTGTAAATGTCCTAAGAGAGTAACTGTCTATGAGTTTTTCTTTTGGAGCAACTAGGTTTTTGAAATTTTTCCTAGTCTATCAATTGATGTCAGAACAAGAATAGAAGTCAATACAAACGAATATATGTCAGATGTAGGTATTCAGGGCGTGAAACCCCCAGGAACTGCCGTCACCAAATAGCCGTTATAATATCGAATATATAATATCGAATATAATACCAGATCAGAAATTCTAAACTGACCTTAAAAAAATGTAAATAGTTGGTATATATGATTGATGTCAATAAATTTATATTTGATTTGATTATCGACAGCATTTTGCCACTAGCAAGTATTGTAGATCATTCAAATAGAGAATCAGTCGATCAAGTTCAATTACATATAAAACCTGTTTTATCAATTCGCTCCACATTTTTCCCAGATAATAAGTAATCACGATACGAATTTGCTTCAAATCACATGGAAACCTAACAACATCATGCTCTCTAAATAATTTAGCAAGTATATATTTATATCAAGTTATGTTTGATGGCCAATTGCTCTTCTAGATTATTCGCAAAGAATCAATTTGTTCTGTGCTCTGGGTTGCGTGGAAAGTTATGACTCAGTTGTTTGTATGACGTGTACCACAGCATACAAAATCATGTATTATGTAAGTACCAAGCTCATTCTATTCTAATTGCAGTACTTTATCAACTTGTTATCATATATATATATATATATATATATGTGTGTGTGTGTGTGTGTGATGTATCCACCTCAGTACTAATATACATAATTGTATAAATGAATATTTATTGAATTTTAATTATTTACGAACTTGCTAAACTTGCACATCTGAAGTACGACTAATCGAATGTCTAGATTTTTCGTAATATCTTTTGTCACATACTTAAAATAAAGTAATTTATTGTCCATGAGACAGTATACTATCCATCGGTTCTTTGAAAATTTTTCCCGATCAAAAGATGCATTCAAAGACAATAAAAAAAACTTCAAACAATTGATATGGCTTTTAGCGATTAAGAAACCGCAGCTAAATACCGGCAACGGTACAGGCACCGCAAAACCTATATCAAAGAATATGGCCTCGCTAAGGCCATGTACAACATCATTAGCAAGAAAATCTATTTTTATTTTTTAAATATACTATCACATTTTTTCCGCGATCCCTCTGGTTACACACTTAAAATAAAATAATTTATTATCCACAGGACGATATATAAACGGTTAAAAATCCAAATATACTATTTCTTCCGTTTTTTTGAATTTTTTTTCCGGTCTCCAAGGTCATAAAATTTACCCTATACTCATTTCCATAAAAAACAACCCTCCCCGTAAAACAGACTAAACAGCTACACGGCTAAAATCCTGGAACCCAATAGACATTTCCATCCAACGCACAGCACTGCGGCGTTGAATTCATATTTCAACATAATAAAATCATTTTTGATTTCAAACATACTAACCATCGTCATAACTAAACTTGTAACGAAAATCAGTTATAAGCGAGTTATATGACACCCACAGGATGGAGACAACATTTATCCTCTGATAACATATTGACATCTACAGTATGCAGACAACATCCCTCTGATAAAGTATTGACACCTGCAGGATGCAGACGACATTCTTCAACTGATAATTAGTATTTTCCTAATAATTAATTGTAATATATACTTGTGAGATTTGTAACGACACTAAGTGCAGACGTGTCGACTCACCAATTTAATTGTATATAAACAGTAACAAAATTAATAAAGATCAGTCTTAAACATAAAACTGTTGTGAGCAGACGTTAGACTCGTGTCTGAGCTTTTTAAAAACTTAAATTGCCGATCCCGAAATATAATTGGCGCAGTCGGTAGGATTTGCTGAAGCGTTAAACTCAAAATTCGACAAAATCGCGAATTGTAACGTTTTTATTTCTATAATTAATTCAGTGAAATTCTAAAAGAACAAAGTTCGGTAGTGCATCTTCGAGAACACATTTTCCACAAGACCACTACAGAACCAGAGATCGAAGACACTCCTGGGAAGCAGTACAAAATCAACCGAAACCCACAGGACCAATTCAACTCACAAAAAAAAACCACGTTGGAGACTGGACACAAATCGCCACTCCTTTAAACGATTAGTCATAAGGGTCAACAAGAAACAAAAAGAAATGAAATCAATCTACATACTGTATTTAATGTAAGTCGCTCAAATTATCCTTTTACTTAAACAATTGTAAAATCGATAATAATTTTTAAAATCAAAGCTTAAAAACAAACTAGCACAATTTTAAAACCAAACGTAGAACATTTTTAGAAATTAAGTAGCCAATATTATTCTTTTATGCAATTCGAACAAAATTTATGCGGGATTATATCTAAATTATCTATATCAGAAATCTCTAAAAAACAAAACCCAAAAATGCCTACTTCAAATGATATCGCCTTTCTAAGATACCAAGCTGACAACATACCGACATTTGATGGAAATACAAAACAACTAAACCGATTTATCAATTCATGCGAGAACTTTCTAAAAAATTTCCAAAACACTACTGACATTAATGATCCTATAAATAGTTGCTTATTAGACACTATTTTAAGTAAATTGCGAAATCGTGCTGCAGATTTAATAGGTTCGAGAACCGAATTAAACTCGTGGAACTCTATTAAACATGTACTAAAAATAACTTTTGAAGACCAGAGAGGTATTGATTGCCTTATACAAGACCTAATCAATATCAAACCTGTTAAAAACGAATCGCCCATACAATTCGGAATTAGGATACAAGATGCCCGTAGCCTGCTCCTTTCGAAAATAAACTCTGCTGTAATAAACGAACAAGAGAAATTAATAAAGATTCAACATTATAATGAATTTGCTTTGAAAACTGTCATTATCGGATTGCCATATCAATTACAATTAATAGTCAGACTTAGGAATCCCGACAACCTAGAACAAGCTATTTCACACGTTATAGAGGAAGAGAATTTCAAGTACCTTTCTCATTCACATAATAATCTTAACAGCATAAATTACACGATTCCTGTAAACTCAAAATCGACGTTCAAACCTGTAAATAATTTTAACAATAAGAATTTTCTAACAAACAGCACTAATAAAACTAATTATCCCACTAATTTCGAACAGTCAAACCCAAATTCAAACTCTAATAGATTTAGATCTCCTATGTTGCAATATCAACAGAGAAATCCTTTTAATAATATAAATTTTAGAAATACCCAACCCTTCCAACAACCACCACATCCACGATTTAGACCCAACTTTGGAAATCAAAACTTTCAAAGACCCCCATTCCAAAATAATACTTCTTTTAACAGATTCCAAAATAACACTCCTTTTAATAGGAACACATTTAATCCTAATGTACAAAGACCAAATTTTCCTCAAAACCAGAGATTACCAGACCCAGAACCGATGGATACAAGTTCCAATAATACCCGCATCAAACCCACCTTTGTATCTAAAGAATTATTTTTACATCAAATTGAAGATGATCCTGATAACATAGAATACAAACAATATAGTTCTAACGACTATCCTAATGAATATCCTGAATATTGTGGTGACAATAGTCATGATAATATGAATTCAGACCCAAACAATATCCCCGATTATAATGATGAAATCCCAGATTATTATAACGAAAATCCATTAGATTTATCCTCTAATACTCCCCAAAATTTTATAATAACAAAGCCTCGAGACGAGATAACATAATTAATATAAATCACCTAATAACGGAATTACCATACATTTATATACCCGAATATCGTGCTTATTTCCTAATTGACACTGGTAGTACTAAAAGTTTAATAACACCCCTCTTTGCTATCCGCAACTTCAGACCATATATTCAAAAGGAAAATTTTCACATTAGAACCGCACATAATATTACTAACCATAATAGTGTAATTCGAATCCCCGCGTTTAAGATATTTAACACAGCCGACAATCATAAATTTTATCTTTTTGAATTTGACAAACAGTTCGACGGTCTTATCGGAGCCGATCTATTAAAACAATTAAATGCTAGCATAAATCTAAATACACGTAAAATCATTACAGACACAGCCATAATTCCCATAGAATACATAGAAAAATTACCTGAAAAAATGCCTGACTATGGACCTAGAAATCATACTATAACAATGCCCCCGCGTACACAAAAAATTGTAAAAATTCCCGTTAATAAAAGAGATGGATTAGGAATATTAAACTACACGAATTTCGAAAATGGTGTAGAAATGCCTAAAGCCCTCGTAGAAATAGTAGATAACTATGCAACCACTACCTTAACAAATTCAAATATAAACACAGTCAGAATAAAATTTTATAATGCTCTCGATATAGAACTCATAGATACAAACAGTGTAAATTTTATTGAAAAGATGGAGACTGACTCGATACTAAACGACGAACAAGAAAATATCCAAAAAACCAACTTAAAAAATCTCAGATTATCCCATTGTAACGCAGAAGAAAAAAAAGAAATTCATAATCTTTGTCTAGAATTTAAAGATGTATTTTATTGTGAAGAAATCCCTCTAACTTTCACTAACCAAGTTAGACATAAAATAAATTTAACTGATGAAAATCCCATTTATACAAAAACGTACCGATATCCGGAAATCCATAAAACAGAAGTTAATGATCAGATAAATAAACTATTAAGGCAAAAATTATCCAAGATTCTAATTCTCCTTCGTCAAGTCCTATTTGGATAGTCCCGAAAAAACTTGACGCCTCTAACAAAAGAAAATGGCGAATGGTAATAGATTATCGAAAACTAAATGAAAAAACCATTAACGATAAATACCCTCTACCTAATATTAACGAAATATTAGATAAATTAGGCAAAGCAAACTATTTCTCAACCCTAGATCTTGCTAGTGGTTTCCACCATATAGAGCTAGATCCCAAAGATATTCCCAAAACGGCTTTTTCTACTGAAAGAGGACATTACGAATTCAAAAGAATGCCCTTTGGATTAAAAAATGCCCCGTCAACATTCCAAAGAGTTATGGATAACATACTCAGAGGACTGCAAAACGAAACTTGCCTCGTATATTTAGATGACATAATCATATTTAGCACATCCCTTCAGGAACACATACAAAGATTAAAACAAGTATTTAAGAGACTTAGATATTCAAATCTCAAGATACAAATGGATAAATCAGAATTTTTAAGACGAGAGATACAATATCTCGGACACATAGTTTCGCCCGAAGGAATCTACCCTAACCCCGACAAACTGAAAGCTATAAAAAATTTCCCCATTCCACAGAGACAAAAAGAGATAAAATCATTTTTAGGACTTATCGGATACTATAGACGATTTATTAATAACTTTGCAAAAATTACCAAACCTTTAACTAGTTGCTTAAAGAAAAATGCAAAAATTGTACACTCACCCGAATTTATAAAATCTTTTAATCATTGTAAGGAATTACTTATGAATTCCCCAATTTTAAAATATCCAGATTTTAAATCTCCTTTCATATTGACAACAGACGCTAGCAATTTTGCTATCGGAGCTGTACTTTCCCAAGGTAACATTCCTCGTGACAAACCGGTATCATTCGCTTCACGAACTTTAAACAACAGCGAAATCAAATATTCGACGATTGAAAAAGAATTATTAGCTATAGTTTGGGCATGCAAGTTCTTTAGACCTTATTTATACGGACGACAATTTATAATCTATACCGATCACAGACCTCTCGTGTGGCTATTTAACTTAAAAGAGCCTAACAGCAAATTAGTCAGATGGCGCTTGAGACTAGAAGAATTTGATTATAAAATCATATATAAAAAAGGAAAATTAAATACAAATGCCGATGCTCTATCTAGAATTCAGATAAATGCTATAGAGACTGAAAGTACACAAAACAATCCCGGAGAAGTAAACCAAGAAATTTTAGAATATCTCAAAAATTTAGTTGAAAACCCTATTCCCGATTCAGAAATAATCAAAATTGCTGAATTAAAACCAAAAAAACATTCTGATATAAAAATTATAGAAAACATACAAATTAAACCCCCTGATAATATACCTATAGAGAACTCGGACAAATCAACAAATCACTCTGTAAATAATGATAATTTAAATAACGGAATTCCCATTTTAGACGAAATAATTAACAACAAAAAAAAATCAAATCATAATTTCGAAAAACCCACACAACACTTTAGAAGTAAAAAGGGAAAATCTTAATAATCAAAAAATTTTAATGGTCAAGATACCCACATCAAATGAAAGACTCCTATTACAATTATTCAGAGAATACACCACTCCTGACAAAACTTTCCACATTCATTTTCTTGACGAAACGATGTATCCAGACTTTAATAGTTTATATCAAACATTTCCAAAATTCAAATATAATTCAATGTAGTAAAATGGTTAATACTATCAAAGATATCGACGAACAAATCATGTTGATTAGACATCAACACGAAGGTAAAACTAACCATCGTGGAATAAACGAGACTTTAGAACATCTAAAAAGGAATTACTACTGGTACACAATGAAGACAGACACTATTAATTTTATTAATCATTGCCATGCTTGCTTAACAGCCAAATACGCTAGAAATAAACCATACTCACCAATTGCTTTGACAGAAACAATGAGTAAACCTTTCCAGGTCCTACACATTGACACTTTCACTTATGACACCCATATATTTTTAACAGTTTTAGACGCTTTTACTAAACTGGGTCAAGCTATATTAATCCAAGCAAAAACTTCGATTGAGATATGCAATGCCCTGATTCATTATTTTTCATTTTACGGCACACCGGAGAAAATCACAGTAGATAATGGTAGAGAATTCAAAAATGAAACTCTAACAGAACTATTAAAAATTCATGAAATCGATGTACATTTTACAACCCCATTTCACCACGAATCTAATTCGCCGGTTGAAAGATTCCATTCGACTTTAATAGAACACCTCCGAATACTGAAAATGAAACATAAAGATCACAATACCGCAATATTAATGAAATATGCTATAATCGCTTATAACAGTACCATACATTCTGTTACTAAATTTACCCCATTAGAATTAACACTAGGGCACACCGATTCTAGAGATCCCACTAATTTAATTAATACTACTTTTTATTCAAGCTATGTAACAAATCACAAAAACAAAGTTGAAGACTTATACAAACAAATAACTACGCGAACACAGGAAAATAAACAAAAAATTTTAGAGAAAAGAAGTACTAAAGGACCCCTGCAATACCAATTTAAATTAAATCAATTAGTATATAAAGTCACAAATAAAAGAAACAAGAAAGAACATAAATTTAAAGGACCGTTCAAAATAATTAAAATTTTAGATAATAATAAAGTTGAAATAGTAAATGAATTAAACAACAATTCTGAAATAATTCATGTAAAAGAATTGCGAATTCCTACTGTTTCAGATTGATCAGCCATGCACGAACGGAACCTGAACAAACAATATTTCACAAAATCAATAACAACCCTGGCCTTTTACCTTTAAAACTAGGAAATGCACAAAATATCGTAGACTATTGGTCATTTATACAAATATTCGACATAACTAGTATAATAATCAATCAGTTTCAAACAATAAAACAAAAAACAAATCGTATTGCAGTACAACTAGAAAACTACACACAACAAAAATGAATTCTACAACACATTCAATCTTATTTCAGTTCTAGATAATAAAATAATCTCTCAGATAAATCAAATAAATCCCCTTTCAAATAAAAGAACTAAAAGAGGAATTGTAGATCCCTTAGGTTCAATCATAAAAATAATAACAGGAAATTTAGACCAAGAAGACGCTAAAAGATATAATAAGGTAATTAAAGATCTCTCTGATAACAAAGTTAAATTAAAAACAATAGCTAGTGATCAAACGACACTAATGCAAAAATCTATTCAAAATTTTAGGAATATAACTAGTACATTAATGCATAATGAATTCATTCTCGAATCTAGAATCAAACAGATAGAATTGATAATTCAGACAATTAAATTACGCAGTATGGACAACTTCCAATACCTACAGCTACACATGGTATCGTCACAAATATTAACTACATATCAATTAATATATATGACATTCTGGAAAAAATAGAAATAGCGATAACATTTTCGAAATTAAATACTTTTCATGATTCAATAGCAAAACCCGAGGAACTTCTAAACGAAATTAAAAATATAAAACCCTATTTAAAACACACAAAACTACCCTTCGACCCTATATTAGAAAATATCTTACTGTATGAAAGAATAATAAAGATCAAAAGTTATAGTAACAATAATCAAGTAAACTTTATAATAGAAGTCCCGATAATGCAAATTGAGAATTACGATTATTATCGATTATATCCCCTACCCATGTTTATAAAAAACGAATACAAAATAATCATACCTCAATCCAAATACCTAATCCTAAATGAGCGATATTACGTACATTCGGAAACAAAATGCAAACAAATAATTAACAAAGAATACCTGTGCTATGAAACTAATATTGAACACATCAAACATAATAATGTGAGATACAAATGTTAAAGTACTCAACTAATAATAATTGTCAACAAGATTCATTGGAAGTAAACGAGACAAAAATAAAAAAATTAGAAACTGGAGAATGGATGATAATCGCACCCCAGGTAACAATAGCAGTTCAACATTGTGAACACCTGAAAGATAACATTCCCCTCCAAGGAACATATGTTTTGGAAGCTAAAGGTTGTGAAATACATATCAATAATATAATTATTAGAAATTATCATAAATCAAAAACAAATTTAAAACTAATAGAATTACCAAATATTAATATCGAAAATAAACTCAAAACCAATAATAAAACAAATTTTGAACTATTAAAAATTAACCCAATACACTATCAAGGTTTAAATAATATTCAAAATAATCTAGTTGAACAAAGAGACAGAATTAATCAAATTACTGATGTGCCAGTGCACTTCAACAAACTCAGTGCTTGGACGATAATACTCTACGTGATATTGATTTTCATATGCATGTATTTCCTTTTTAAGTTACTAATTAAAAGAAGAAGGAAAAATCAACGAGACAACATTCCAGAATCGAACGAAATAATCATCTAGCCAAGAAATAAGCCGTTACAACTACGGACTCATTTCTAAAAGAATGGAGGAGTTATATGACACCCACAGGATGGAGACAACATTTATCCTCTGATAACATATTGACATCTACAGTATGCAGACAACATCCCTCTGATAAAGTATTGACACCTGCAGGATGCAGACGACATTCTTCAACTGATAATTAGTATTTTCCTAATAATTAATTGTAATATATACTTGTGAGATTTGTAACGACACTAAGTGCAGACGTGTCGACTCACCAATTTAATTGTACATAAACAGTAACAAAATTAATAAAGATCAGATGACCGAAAGGTATATAGTATTGTAAAACCTGCGGAAACAAAAATGGCGACGACTTCGACCACGACAGCGACCCCGACGACCAGCAGACCTAAAATGACTCCCCCTGCCTCCGTCACGGACGAGGACGGATTCCGCAGGGTGAAACAGCGAAAAATCGACAAAAAATCAGCCGTAAGTACTGACAAAACAAACACAAACACAAATGCAGACTCGGTAACCGCCGCCACGGCCGCGCCACCGACACCGATGGACACGCAAGTGCCATCGAACCAGACAGTGACATCCGCGTTCTTCACGAAGAACCGTTTCGCCGGGCTCATCGTAGATGACCCGGTAACCGACGAGCCTCCGGTGAGTGACGCCACTCACCCGCCGGCTGTGGTGGTGCCACAGCCAGCGCCGAACCCGACGATGACTAGCGTAAAACCGGCAGCACCGCGCAAGAAACGCGCGCCACCACCGATAGTGCTGCTGAAAAAACCTGCAAATCACGACGCCTTCAGCGCGCAGGTTAAACAAGTGGTAAAAAGTAAAATTGACTATAAATACAAAGACAAAACAGTGCTGATATAGTGCGACGATGTGGAGGATTTCACCTCGCTAAAAAAGGAACTTTCGGTCAACGACGAGGTGCAATTTTACACGTACACCTTGCCCGAGGACAGGCCCGTTGCCATGGTGCTGCGCGGCCTGCCGGACTTCCAACCTACCGAGGTTGCGGCCGCGTTAGTGGCCAAAGGACTTATAGTTAAAAAATGCTCAATAATGACGTCGAAAATCGTCGGTAGGCTGCCGATGTACAAAGTAGACTTTGCACACGGCACGCATATCAACACAATCAAGCAGGTCCGTAAATTATTCGACTGCGTGATTTATTGGAAGAAGTATCAGACAACGGGCATAACCCAGTGCTTCCGTTGTCAAGCGTTCGGACACGCCACCTCTAACTGCCACGTGCGCAGTAAATGTGTAAAGTGCGCCGGTGAACATCCCTCGAGGCAGTGCCCCAACCCGAAGACGACAGTGGCCAAGTGCATAAACTGCAATGGCCAGCATACGGCGAATCACCGGCAGTGCCCGGTATACGCCGAGTATGTAAAGAAAGCACGCGGCGGCCGGCAACGCGCCGTGCCCAACAAGACGACGTACGTACCAGCGCCCCAGCCCGCGGTCAACCACTGGGCCGCACACGGACAGCAATATTATCAACAGCAGCAGCACTACGGCACCGGCCCGGTGTCGCAGTACGAGCTGCAAATGGCGGCGTCGACCAGGCCGCCGTACCCAGACCTTCGCGCGCCAGCGCATCTCCGACGCGGGCCAGCGGCAGCAGCGGCAGCCGTACCCGCGCCGACAACTGCAGGACTAGACGACCCCGCGTTCAGCGACTTGAACGCGGTGATGGCCGAACTCGACGTACTGACTTCGCACGTCGACCTGAAAAAATTGCTGACTGGACTGAAGCAGTTGAATGCCAAGGTAAGTGCCAGCCGTGATCCTCTTGACCACGTCAATGCACTGAAAGAGTTCAGGGCGTTTTATCCTTAAATGCATCCTAAACTCAATATAGTAAATTTCAATATCCAAGGAGGGCTTCTTCGCAAGAAGCCAGAACTTGCAGACCTTTTCCTGCGGCACGACGTAGACGTGGCTGTCATCGTCGACACCCGTCTACAGCCGAGTCGCAAATTCACAATGCCCAACTACCAAATCCACCGCCACGACCGTTCCTCCATGGGAGGCGGCGTCGCGATTTTCGTCAAAAAAGATATCCTCCATGCGCGACTCCCCGACCAGGACGTCGGCACCGAGAACGTCTCGGTCCACCTGGACGGGCGAGTCAGACTGAAGATTACTGGCGTGTATATACGCCGGCTGGACCCTGCTCTACTCGACATGCTCGTCGACACAAACCTGCCATCCCTCATCGTGGGTGACTTCAACGCCGCCCACGTCGACTGGAACTGCAGTCGAAATAACTCTAACGGTGTCATCCTACACCGCTTTTTTGACGATACCGACAGGCAAATTTCGCTAAAATTTCCGCCAACACCCACACGCTTTCCGGGCAACGCCAGCGGCGTCCCGTCAACCATTGACCTGTTCCTCGTGAACAACGTCAATGCCTCGCGCATAACAGTCCGCACGGTCGATGGTCCAGAGTCGGACCACGTACCGGTGCTCGCCACACTCAACAATGCTGCGTACCACCGGCAAAAGCCGCCCACCGTACCTGACTTCCAGCGGGCAGACTGGAAGCGGTACAAAGAGCATATCACGAACAACGTTCAAGTCGTTGAGCCGGCGTCAGTCGCCGACTTAGAATCCAGCGTAGCCGAGCTGGAGGGAGCGATAGCGACAGCGGCTAAGCTCCACATTCCTACGAGGAAGGCCTGGGCCGTCGTGGCCCAGACACCGCCTCGTGACCTGCAGATCTTGCGCCGACGGAGGAACCAGGCCAGGAGAGCCTGGCAGCGCACCGGGGACCTCAGACTTAAACGTCTGAAAAACGCCCTAAACACAGAACTAGAGACCAAACTTGCCGAATATCGCAGCGCGCTGTGGCAGGACCGTGTGGCCCGCACAATAAAAGCAGACCCTCAGAACTCTGCCTGGGACATACTTCGGCAGTTAAAATCGGCCCGCGATCCTCCCACAGCGCTAATCACAGACCGCGGCCTTGCAACTTCTACGCAAGAGCGCGCCGATGCACTCGCCGACGCTTTCGCGGCAGCGCACACCGTCAGCTCAAACCTGTCCGACCCAGACACCACTAGAAACGCGCAAAACGCGGCTCACGCACTTCGAGCCACCCCCCCATCTGCAGACACGATTCCGACAAACTGTTCGGAACTATACCGTATTATTCGGAAATTAAAAAACCGAAAAGCACCCGGAGCTGACGGCATTTGCCATCTTCACCTGAAATATCTACCTCGTATCGCACTTGTCCAGCTGAAAAATATCATAAACGCCGCACTTCGGCTAAACCACTTCCCCGGCGTTTGGAAGCAGGCTAAAGTCATCGCCCTGCCCAAACCCGGCAAACCGAGCAACATACCGAAAAACCACCGGCCGATTAGCCTACTTCCGGCAATCAGCAAAATTTTCGAGAGAGTCGTGTATAAACGGCTCCTCGCGCACATTCGCGCATCTAACATCATCCCAGACCAACAGTTCGGTTTCCGAGCACAGCTGTCCACCATTCTCCAGCTAGACAGGATAACTGGAGACGCGATTTCAGAAATGAAAAAGAAACGCGCAACCGTACTCGTCACTCTCGATATCGAAAAAGCCTTCGATTCGGTGTGGCACGACAACCTAATCCGCAAACTAACCATGCTAGATACGCCTGTGTATCTAACAAAAATAATCCAAAACTACCTGACCGGTCGCACATTTTTCGTCGACCTCGCGAACTCGAAATCCTCTTCGCATCCCGTACCTGCAGGTGTCCCCCAGGGCAGCGTCCTGGGGCCGCTCCTGTACATCCTGTATATGCATGACATACCGGCGTTACCGCCCGGCGTCAGTTCGGCGTTCTACGCCGACGACACCGCTCTATACACGTCCGCCTACCACCCACAAATCACGTCGGGCATTACCCGCATTCAAAATGCACTCGACATATACATCGACTACCTGAACACCAATAACATCAAGGTGAATACGACAAAGACCGAGGCCATCATACTGAGAGATGGCCGATACGAACGACATAACATCCGCGTCGGCGACAAGTCGATCGCCGCGACTACCAAAATTCGATACCTCGGGCTATGCCTAGACTCGAGGCTGACATACACATCGGCAGTCACCGACCGAATCAACCGGGCGCGAGGCGCGCGGTTCGGCCTGTGCGCGCTGCTGAGAAGCCGAGCGATACCTCTCAAGACGAAAATGACGCTGTACAAGGCCTGTATACGGCCCATACTCACATATGCGCTCCCTGTGTGGGCGGTGACGTGCTCCCAAAACTGGAATGCCATGCAGGTGTTTCAGAATAAGACACTTCGACTGATCACCGGGCTGCCGCGGGACACACCGATCTTCGAGCTGCACCGCCGCTGCGACATCGAGACGGTAAAACGACATGCACGAGCACTCATCAGGAGTCACCGATCGCGTATCCAGGGCCACCAGAACCCGCTCGTCGGCAGACCACCATCGGTTCACCGGTGGCGGAACTCCAGGAGGGCGAGGAAGAGGCGGCTCCCCGAGGAATTCGATCTGTGAACTTATATACACTGTGATGTGTTTGTGCAAGTGTAGTGCTGTGTAGTGCAGTGCCGTGTAACTGAGTGAATAGTGCGCGGAGTGCGACAAAAGACGCGAGTTTTTTCTTTCTTTTTCAGATAAGTGCATAAGTGATAGGACACGTGCAAAAAATGCAAAAACAATGAACAGTGATAGGACACGTGTAAATCAAATATTATGAATAACTAGATAAGTTTAGTACATAAGTTAGTCTGTAAGATTAGTATATAAGTTAGAAATAAGTTTTTAAAATTAAGGTCTTGCCCGGTTTTGAAAATTTCCGGGCAATAACTTGCTGTAACAACAATATAAAAACATGCAACATCACGACACAAAAACCCCGATCGCAAGCGGTTAGCGTTACGGCGCGGGAACCACACCACAACAACGATACACCACACAAACACACTACAATATGTATAAAGTTTGTAAATAGTTGTCAATAAATTTGTATTTGATTTGATTTGAATAAAGATCAGTCTTAAAACATAAAACTGTTGTGAGCAGACGTTAGACTCGTGTCTGAGCTTTTTAAAAACTTAAATTGCCGATCCCGAAATATAATTAGCGCATAATGTATTGTTATTGTACTTGAAATTTTGGTTACAAATAAAGCAAAATAGTTTCAAACTAGCAGCATATGTTATCCTCACATATTTTATATATATATACATATATATATATATATCTATATATATATATATATATATATATAATGTATGTATATATATATATACATACACACACAATACTTTATGAATGCTTTAGTAAATTATTTTTTTAGAAAACTAAAAAGAATGTTGTTTTTTTCAATTTCTAATGGTTGAAAAAGCAGTGCTTGTTATAATTATTTATATATATATATACATATTTATAAGTTCAGTATGAGAATATAATGTACAAAAAGAAATAATCGCATAAATATTCACTACTGCAAAAAAAAATAAAAACAGACTAAACACACAAATTCAATAAAAACGTTTTCGTTTGGATTGCATTTAAATGCGGCTGAAAGAGTAATAAATTAATTTTTTGCTCTATAAACAACTACGAAGAATATTTTTATAATTTTGAAGCAGATGCAAATAAATGAAACGAATGATATATTAGAATCGTTGAAATATGTTAGATAATTGTTTTCAAATAAATTTTTGTAATTGAAACGGTATGATTAAAACGATAGGAAATGTTTTGTAAGAAAATTTATATATTCTACATCTATTAATGTGTTGTTCACTTAATTATATAAAAAATAACAATAGTTTATAAGAATTGCAAAAAAGGCATTGATTGAAATAGTTTTGTTTTTCATGAAAACAAAATCGGCACCACTTGTAGCAATTTGAATTTCACTAATAAGTGTTGAAGAACAATAAAATGATTTTTAGCTCTGTAAATAATTAACGAAGTATATTTGTATAATTTTGAAGTAAATACAAATAAATAGAACGAAAGATATATTAGATTCATTGAAATATGTCTAAATAATAAATTGAAAATAACGTTTCAGCCTCGTAAATGTTTTCAAGAACTCGCAATTACCGTTCCCCGTTTTACAAGCACAGCATTTATCGTTTATATTAAAATGTAAATCATAAAAAAATAATATTTTTAAACACGACATGATTGAGACTTGAGATCAGAAATTGAATCTCCAAAAAATATGCCGAACTGAAATAACATAAAATATTAAAAAACAACTCACCCTCTTACACGCGTACTATTGAAATTCATATGGCAAAAATGCAGAGACCGGAGCCTCATAATCTCACGTGCTCGAGTTCCGGGCATCGATCTCTACGGCTTGGACTTCACATATCACTGATCATGTTGCACTGAATCGGAAATCTATCGCAAAGTATCGAAGCATTTATCATGAGCACCAGACAGATCGTCTCTTCTCGGTGAACCGGAGGAACTACAGGTTACCGACGAGGGCAACCTCTTACCGGTTCGAAAACAGAAATGAAGAACTGTTTAAACTGTTAGTATTCGTAAAAATTGCACAGAAATATAATCACGATCGTAGCTCAGTTCACTTACATTTGCAGAGAGCAAACACTAATTAAATCGCTCGATCGTAACAGTTTAGTTCGAATAAGAATTCCTTTCGATAAGTAAAACGATGTGGATATGTTCGAAAACGATCGATAAATGAAATTAAGAGAGACGAAACACATAAAATGATTTCTCTGATCGACGATTGAACTCTACACTACATAACACAACTGATAAATATTTCACATAACACCGAAAAAGGTCAAACACTTACTGCAACGACCGAATATACAAACGAACACTGTCTGGAATAAATGAAAGGGTAAGATTCCTACAGAAAATAACTAACAGACCGACACGACGTCATCGGTGACGAAACCAATGGACGATTGCACGTCTCTTTCCATCCACGAATCGGTGTGAAGAAACGATGCACCATCAACCGTCGAAGTAACGGTATGTACAGAGCTCTCTGATCACCGAAATATTAATTATCGTTCTCCTTTCTAGATTCGCATTAGGTCTGTGAGCAACGGTGAACGCTAACAAATTGTTTTTTCATTTCAAATTTGTATAAAAACACAACACCTGACAAAGTTTCATCCCCAGCCGGTCAGTCATGCTAATGACAGACTTATTATGATCAGACGTCTTTGTTCGCGTGTAAATGTATCGTGCATCACTATTGTTCAGGTTCTGTAAATAATATTAATAAAATAGATACCGACTATTGTGTTCGGGTTTTCCAGCCATTAGCATTTGTAAACATTCACATTAGTACGGATCCCAGTGTATCGCATTACAATACACAAATCCACACGGTCCAAACGATTTTATTGATTATGAAATATTTCACATGTACATAAGATAACATATATATATATATATATATATATATATATATATATATATATATATATATATACATCTGAGTGCAAAATAATAGCGTGCACTTACTTAGAAAAGAGTAATATTCAAATTTCCGACACTTTTTTCTTTAAAAATTAGTAGCATCTTTTTGGTAGGACACATTTTAATTTTCCAGCACTGGATTTTTTGTGATTTTCCACCTTTTAGGGTTTAGTTGTCAAAAATGTACACGTAAATGGGTTTCAGATAATGTAAGATTTTCACTATACAAAAATGAACAGCAACGTTGTTAAATTTATACCTAAAAGTTAAAATTAATTTTTATTTTTTTCAATGTTAATCTGGAAGTCTCAGTACACAATTTAGTGAATTATTTGTTTTTAGTTAAAAGATGGGTCATGGAAAGTAGAAAAACGACTTTTAATCAAAAAAGTTGTTGCTCATGACGGTGAAACAAATTTATTAAAGACGCGGTTGAAAGGTGCTGCAGTAAAATGATTTGCAAAGAGTAAAAAGGTAAGTGGACGCAAAGCAGAACATACGAGGACCGAAAGCGGAAAGCTTAGAATGGCCCTTCATGGAGGATAATGAACCTGAAACGTACAAGGTAGACAAGCCAAAGAATTGGTTTTCGGAAAACGGAATTCGGGTTATCGAGTAATTAGCACAAACCGCTTACCTGAACTCGATTACAAATTGCATTTACGAATTCTGATAGTGTACCTATAAGACAAAGACAGAGTTTTTCATTCAAACCCAATTTAAACTGTTAACATGTTATGGCCTTGAAGCAGTGAAATCTGCATTCATCTCCCAGGGAAATATGTAGGCAAGTAATCCGTACTATGACAGAGCTGATGTGCAGCTGTGTTAATAACAATGACTACACAACACAATGCTAGATTATTTTATTATACTTCTTGTATGTCAATTTAGCTTAGAATTTTAAATATATATATGTATATATATATATATATATATATGATATATATATATATATATGATGATATATATATATATATATGAGCATATATATATATGATCAAATACGCCATCAATACTCGAATGTTTTCAGTGAATTTGTGAAATGGAGAAAATCAATCATCGTTACGTGATACAATACTTTTATTTGAAAGGCCTCAGCCCAAACTAATATAAAAGCTGAACTGGATTCTACTCTGGGTGAGTCTGGTCCCTTCGCTTTACAACAGTGAAATATTGGGTAGCAGAGTTTAAACGAGGCCGTACGAGCTGCCAAGACGAGCATCGCAGTGGTCGACCAAATGAGGTGATGACTCCAGAAATGGTGAAGAAAAATCCACAAAGCGGTACTAGATGATCGTCGACTGAAAGTGCGCGAGCTAGCAGACATAGTAGGCATTTCTAAACGTGCAGGTACATCGTATATTATCTCGGTGGAAAATTTGGACAGAGAAAGCCAAAAAGATCAGGTGCTGCGTTGTGTGCAAGATAGGAGCCAGTGTTTGCTCACACTCGAGCAAAACAGTATTCGTGAAGATGTTTCAACTGGAGGTTTGAGCGAAGTTTCACAGCAAACAAAGCAGAATTTTTGCGCCGTTTCATAACATGGGTGGAACATGGGGGTCCATCACTATTCCGAGACAAAAGAACAATCAAAATAATGGACTGAAAAGGTATGAGAATCATTCCAAAGAAGGCGTAAGAACGTTGCCCATCTACAGGCGGGAAGGTCATGGCGTCGGTTTTTTTGGGATGCGCGTGGGATAATTTTCATTGACTATCTTGAAAAAGGAAAAACTTATCAACGGCGAGTATTATGCGAACTTATTGCAAACGTTTGAGCTGGAAGAAATAAAGGCTAAAACGGCTGCATTCTGGCTAAGAAGAAAGTGTTGTTTCATCAAGACAATGCACAGCCTTCAAAAAATTCGTTACTGCAATGGCCAAAATTAATGGGAATTAAAGTTTGGAATTTGCCACCCTCATGCACCCTATTCGCCAGATTTAGCCCCTCGGATTATTTTCTTGTTCCCAAACTGGAAAAAAAATGGCTTCCAGTGGTCAAACATTCTACCAACGATGAAGGTTAATAAGTGACGTCGGCTTATATAGTGCTAATGGGTATTTTGAGGAGCAAGACAGTTCTTATTATAAAAAGGGTATCGAACTTATTGAACATCGCTGGGAAAAGTGTATAGAGCTGAAAGTGAGATTATGTTGGAAAAATAAATATCTTTTTTCCAGCAATTTTGTGTTTTCTTTGTTGGGTCCCGGGTATTTTCAGTGGGATCTACTCTCAATATATATATATATATATATATATATATATATATATATATATATATATTACATAATGTAATAAAGAATATGAAAAATGGAAGAGCAGCTGAAATGATGGGTTAATAGCAGAAATTTTCAAGTTAGTAGGAGAAACAGAAAAAGTTCTCGCTGATATATTCACTGCTTGTATACAAAAAAAAAGAATCCACACCCAGATAAAATGGAATGAAGCCACGGTAATTCTTTCTACACAAGAAAGAGAGATAAAGAAGAAGAATTGGAAAATTATTGGCTGATTTGAGTTTACATACCTACGGCTGTATAAGATCTTTACAAAATAATTTCCTGAAACGTCTACAAGTGCAATCTAGATTCTCTGCTTCCAACCAAGGGAACAAGCAGGATTTAGAAGCGGACTTAGCATACAATGGATCATATTCAAGTAGTGAGAGAAGCTAATAAGCCGGCTTGGTCAAATGAAGAGGAAAATACCAGTGTGTCTTGGATTTATAGACTACGAGAAGGCTTTCGACTCATCACCACTCCTGCTTCGGTAATACTTTTCTGCATTGGAAGAACCAGGGCATAGAGGGCAGCATATATCGAGCTGCTAGATAACATCTATAAAAAAAGCAACGATGTCGGTGAAGCTACATGAAGAAACAAGAAAGATAAAAATTGGAGAAAGGCTGTGTAAGATTAGGGAGATGCAATTTCTCCGAAATTGTTTTACTGGGGCCTTAGTATTAAAGTATTCCAAATCGATTCGAATGGGAGGACAAAGGAATTTGAGATAAAGGGCGAAAGATTGGGCTATATCTCTGGTTTGGTTGATGATAGTTATTTCGCAAATGCCTGGAAGAGTTGCAAAAGAGGATAGGAACTTCAAACGATGCCAGTCAAAAATCGGTTCTCTTGAAATATGAATTCATACAAAGACAAAAGTACTTGTTCAAATGCGTTTAGCGTCCAGAAGAAAATTGAAATAAAAGGAAACGGAAATAGAAGAAGTCACGAAATATGTTTATCTAGGCCAGCTTATCAACAGAGATGGACTCATTCACGGAACAAGTAAATAGGAGAATAAAATGGATGGAGTTCTTTTCGGGCAGAATCGCCTCGATATTTAAATCAACAATCCCACTCTGTTTAAAGAAAAAAGCATTCTGATCAGTGTTTATTACTTACGGTCCCTACCCACGGCAGCGAAACATGGGTGCTTAACGCCTGTAAATAGCTTCAAAGACCTCCAAACAACACGCAAACGAAGTATGGAACGATGCATGCTTGGGGAATAACAAGTAAGAGATAGAAAGAGAAGTCAGAATGTATACGAAAACAAACAGGAGTCACAGATATAATAAGAAGAGTAAAGAGTCTGAAATGGGAGTCAATGGGCAGGACATATCGCAAGGAAGAGGAGACAAACCGATGGACAAGAGAAATTATTGATTGGGAACCAAGAGGAATATGAAAAGACCGAGAAAGAGAACCAATGAACACATGGGATAAGTTGATATATAAGAACTTTCTTGGAAAACTGTGGAAAAGTAGAGGCACTGAATCGAACAAAATGGAAAATCATGGAAGAGGCCTTATCCAGCAGTGGATTAACAGGGGCTGAAGACTGATAAGATGATATACAGGTTGCATATAGTATGTACATATATATATGTATATATATATAGCATATATATATATATATATATATATATAGGGTATATATATATGTATAAAAATACTTGTAAAATATTTTTGTAACTAAATGGTACTCATTAAAACATTTGGATAATGTTTTCTAAGAAAATTTATATATTCTGTATCTATTAATGTATTCTTTATTTAATAATATAAAAACAATAAATAACCATTAGGAATTGCAAGAAAATTGTCACTGATTAAAGATACGAGGTCAGATACAATTAAGTAATGCGACAAAATTCAAAATTGAGTATATTTAAAAATTAAGGTACATCGCCAAGTGCATCCTCTCCAAAGGAAACCTTCCCGCATCTATACACTAATTCCAGCATGAGTTTTCCAGTTTTGTGTAACAATTCTGGAACACTTCTTGTGGGACCTCTCCGAGTACCCTCTCGTCAGCAGATTCTGGATATCTTCAACGGAGTCAAAATGAAGACCTTTGACGAATTTTTTCATATGGGGGAATAGGAAAAAGTCGCAGGGTGACATGTCCATGAATAGGCGGCTGTGGTAACGTTGCGATGCCTTCTAGACGCCAAAAACTGAGAGACACTGAACGCACTGTGACAGGGAGCATTGTCGTGATGCAGAACCCAAGTCTTCAAGTGATCTCTGGACGCGCACTCTGAGCACCTCTTTTCGTAATTTTTCGAGCACATTGCGGTAGAATACTTGATTTACGGTTTGTCCAGGTGGTACTGGGAATCTTTGTGAACCACTCCCTCTGCTGTCGAAGAAGCAAATCAACATGGTTTCTCACTTTGGACTTGCTCATTCCTCGCCTTCTTTGGCCTTGGTGCTCCAGGGGGACAAGCCATACTGTTGGATTTGTCGATTAGTTTCTGGCCATATTGAAAGAAACAACTTTCATCACCAGTAATAACTCGATCGAGAAGAGTAGGATTACTTTCAAACTGCAGCCTGAGACAATCTTGAACGATCTATTTTCGTGACATGATCTAGCTCGCGCGTTGTTAAGTAAAACACTAAACAGCTGGCGAAGAAATGATCGCGTACGAGGGTGGTCAATGTAAGGTCCTCAATCGAGGAGAGTAGGGATCTGCTATTACGATGGCAGGAGTTACAGGTTCGTAGTGTCACCACAGGCCGAGGAAAATCTGGCCTACTACTTAATTGTCTGACCTCGCAGTTTCGCTCTTTCAAAAAGAAAAGCATTGGTACAACTTGTAGTTATTCTGAATTTCCAGTAACAAATATTTTTATAAAACGTGAAATTAGTAGTATGTCTAGCAAAACTTTTCTCCTAATAACCATTCATTCAGTGAGGTAATTGAAATAAATTAATCTATATGTCACTCCATGTCTAACATTTCCTCATCCTTGTACAGTCACTCCATATAGGTTAGACTTGATAGTTATATTATGTTTTCTGATCTTCTCGTCGAGTATATCCTATAAAATCAAAATCAAAAATCAAAATATATTTTATTGATATCAAAGAAAATACAGTGCAGTTGTGTAAAAATATGGCATGGAAAATAGGTCTAGTCTAAGTATACTTATAACAAGAGTAGGGAAAAAGGAAGATAGAAGTTAGGCACAGGGATTTAGGTAAACTTAGGAGTAAGAGTGTCAGATTTTTTTTCAAAACACCTGCAATGGAATGCACTTTTAGGAACAAAAACCATTATGAAATCCTTGAAAGCTAAGTTATAGCAAAACAAATGAAAATGATGGCGAACACAATAGTTGATATAACAGTGTGCCGCAAGATAAAGAGAGAACAAACTTGTATATACACACATTCAATCAGCAGATACACAACAATAACAGCAGGCTAGACAGCAGACAGATATGAGTTAAAATTAACAGTGAAATGACAGAAGACAAACAGACAAATAAATTCACTGGGAGGGATCTGTGAGTGAGATGCGTTTTTGCACAATGCTGTGATGATGATACGCACTAGACTCAGTACTATGAGGAAGAGATATTGGTAATTTACAGTACTGGTACTTGCGAAATGAAATAAAACTCCTGGGGAGTGAGAGAATCATTACAGTGAGATGAGGTGTGATTAACACGCACTAAATATGGTGCACTCAAGTGAGGTAATGGGATTGGAGGCACGGCAGTAATGGTGTAGAAGTCCGAGTCAAAGAAGTTGGAAATGTCATGAACCAATTCAGCGAGATAGCAGGACACCTGGGTCCCAAAGACGGATTCTGATAGAGGAAGCCAGCTTCTTCCTTGCTGTCTTTGAGAGTGTTCACTACCTCGCCCACGGAGTAGATCGGTAGAACGCCTGATGTGCTTGGCGCACACGATGAGTAGTTCCTGTAGGTGTGGTCCATGAAGTCGCTTGATTGTCCTAAGAGGGCAGAAATTGCAGCTCTGGTGATGGAGGAGTATTTATCAACAAGTCGGTGATCTGGGCCCAAATCTTTGGTTCTGGATAATGGCCTTAAGTTTCCCCAGTTATGAGCCATACAAAGAGCCAACAGGGATGGCATACAGGAGCATGAATTGAATGCAGACCTTGTAGATATGGATCTTGAAGAAGTCGGACACCTCTTCTGAGGGTGTCCTGCAGTCTGGTTTATGGAGTCATTCCAGTGACTGGGTGTCTGGGAGAAGCAGTGATCCCCGTACCCCACAAAATAGTGAACACAGAGAAAAGAGGGCAGGGATAGAGGAAGGACGAAAAGAGGAAGAAAAAGAGAGAGAAGCGTAGAGATAGATGAAGAGCATGCGGCAAAAGGAAAAGCGGACAACAAGAGAAACACACTAAGGATAAATAACAAGACAGTAAACGGCGTCCGGGTCGTTGGTCGGTCAAGGGTCGTGCCGTCGTCGTCGTAGCGGCGGACGAAACATCGTTATGAAGACGCTGCACATACTTTCGGCGCGAGAGAGCCGACAGATTAAGTAGAACGGTTGCACGAACCTGTTCTTTCGCTTATGTTTGCCGACACGGTTGACCGCCGGCAGAAACTTGGGTGGGCGAAGCCGCTCGACGAGCTGATTGCCGAGCGGCTTGTTGATATAAAAGTTCAGGCTCAGTGCGTCGATGAACTGTGCAACCGTTTCTACATTCGCGTCGATGTGCAGCTGCGCCGTCGGAAACCATCGCTCTCGATTGGGGGCATCTTCAGTGCTTTGTTCTGCACCCGCTGGAGGAGCGCCATGTTGCGCGGCGATGTCTTCCGCCAGACCGGAGCAGCATACGTGATGATAGGCCGTATGGCCATCTTGTACAGCGCGAGTTTGTTGGTTGTGTCCATGCCGCTGTAGTTCGACAGGACGCTGTGCAGCTGACGTATGGCTCAGTGCGCCTTCCGGCGTGCGATCTGCGTATTAGCGTCAAAGTTCAACTTTCGGTCCAGATGCACACCGTGGTATCTGACGGGGTCTTTCCACGTCACCTTCACGCCGTTGACGTGCAGGTCGGCAACTTGGCCGTATCCCGCCTCCTCGAGAACACTATAGCCGCGGTCTTGTCCTTGTTCACCTTGAGCCGCCACCAGCGGAAGTGATCGGCTATAGCGTCGAGCGAGGCCTGGAGACGCCGATTGATGACGTCCAGCGAGATGCTATTCACAAAGATGGCCGTATCGTCGGCGAAGAGCGCCAGCTCGACGCCCTTCGTGGTCGGTAAGTCGTTAATGAAATAATTGAAGAGGACCGGTCCCAGAATCGATCCCTGCGGAACGCCGGCGGCTACCTGCCTGACTGTTGACAACGCGCCATAGACGTCGACCTGGAACGTCCGCTGCCGGAGATAGTGGTCGATCAGACGAACTAGGTAGTCGGGCACCCCGCACCCGACGAGCTTGTACAGTAGTCCGTCGTGCCAGACGGTGTCGAACGCCTTGGCGATGTCAAGCAGGACCATTCCCGTGTAGTTCCTGCCGTATCTGCCGGTGATCGTTTCGACGATCCTGACCAGCTGAAGAACC
Source organism: Acanthacorydalis orientalis (assembly GCA_034766995.1). NCBI lineage: Eukaryota > Metazoa > Arthropoda > Insecta > Megaloptera > Corydalidae > Acanthacorydalis > Acanthacorydalis orientalis. The sequence goes on from CM068313.1 coordinate 61,723,971, forward strand.
GTCGAGTGCTTGCGTCTGAAGCCGAACTGCTGCGGCCTTATCGTGTTGGCGACCTCCTCGTGGTCGCGGACGCGTCGCAGCACGACGTTCTCCAGCACCTTGCTGGCGACGAGCAAGAGGCTGATGGGCCGATAGCTGGCCACCTCGTCGCCACGCTTGCCGATCTTGCGGACGGCCAGGATCTTGGCATGCTTCCACATCGAGGGAAAGTGTCCCAGCCTCAGTACCGCGTTACAGATGTTGGTGAGCGCGACCAGCCCTTTGATCGGAAGCCGTCGCAGCGCCCTGTTCTGGATGCCGTCGTCGCCGGGGGCCTTCATGCCATTGATAATGGTGCGGACCACCCGGGGCAACGTACAGACGATGCTCTCGGCGTCGGGGCCGGGCGACGACCGCCATCTGGCGACCGCGTCCTCGACCACGACCGTAGTGGCGGGATCGGTAGCGATCCGCTCTGTAACGCGGTGGGCGCCCTCGAAGTGAGACGACAGGAGTTCGGCTTTGCCGGCATTGCTGCATACGAACACGTTCGGCGTGCCGGTCTTGAGGGGCGGGAGGGTCTCCTGTCTGGAGCGCTTGATCCTACCGACCAGGCTCCAGACGTTCCTCTGCACTCCGACACCTGGGCCAGTCTGCTCTTCCATTGAGCGTTACGTAACATGTTCGCTTCTTTGTGATCCGCTCGGAGAGACGGTTCCAGATCAGCCGGTACTCGTCCCTCCGGGTTCTCTGCCATGCCTATGTGCCATATGTTCCTCGTGGCGATCATCTCGCGTATGTTCGGCGTGAGCGGCACGTTGTTCGCGCGCCTCGTCTTCCTCGGAACGGACACGTCGAGCGCCGCCTGGACGCTCGCGGTGAGATCCTCGAGCGCCTCGTGGAGATCATCCACCGTGGCGCAGTGACCGTCGGCGTGGACGCTGCCCTGAATCATGGTCTCGTAACGGGAGCAGTCAGCCTCTTCGTAGTCGATGTACGTGCGCGGACGCCTGACGACGGACGTCAGGATCCTCGCGACGATGTGATTGTGGTCGGAGGACAGATCCGACAGCGATTCGACGTACTCCACACCTACACCCATGACGAGATAGAAGTCAAGGGTCAACGGTCTGGCTCTGCTGCGATGGTACGTAGGCTCATCCGGCGCGATGATATTAATGTTGCGTCGCTCCACGCGCGTCAGCAGGTCCCTGTCCAGCAGGATTGGACTGGTGACAGTTCCACAACGTGTGCTTCGCGTTAAAGTCGCCGCCCAGGATGACGCGGCCCGACAGACCCATGATTCTGTCGAAGTCGACAGTCGAGAGTGGGTCCTTGGGGCTGCGATACGACGCGGCCACCAAGATCTTGGCGGAGGTGCACAGCATGACGGCGATCGTCTGCAGGGCGTCCAGCTCGGGGACATTGACCTGATACTGGTCAATGTCCAGCTTAACGAATATAGATACGCCCCCGCCTCGATTGCCGGGCTTGGGCACTTGGTAAGCACGGTACCCGTCGATGTTGACGCACGGGCAGCCCTTAAGCTTGGTCTCTGTCACCAGCACTGCGTCTATATCCCGCTGACGCACGAATGCACTGAGTTCCGGGGTCTGCTTCGCTAGGCCATTGGCGTTCCAAAACGCGACGCCGATTTTGCGATCGGATGGGGCGTGACTACCCATCGATCTTGCTGATGAACCTCCAGAAAATCTGAAACTTTTCCGCCACAGCAGCCCTCAGTTTTTCGCGGAGCTGTTTCACCAGCTCCATCATCTCGTCGACGTCGTACGCGTCATGGACGTCGAACATGGCCTCGGCAAGCACCGGGGACCTGTTCACACGGATCGGGCGGGCCAGTTGCGTCTGGGCGGGCGGCTGCGGGAGCGGGCGAGGGCAACGAGTTGACCCACGCACTAGTTCTCGGCAGGGGGCGTTGACGTACCTGACCCTGTTGTTCCTGAGCTCCGGGAAGTGTCCACCCTGGAACCCCTTGCCCTCGTTCCTCTTATTAAGGAGCTTTTGTTTTAGGAACGCCCTGCGCTCCTGCTCCTTGACGTGCGCCGGGCAGCCCCGGAAGTTGGCGGTGTGATCGCCTTCACAGTTGCAGCAACGCGCCGGCGTCTCCTTCGGTTTCGGGCAGTCACGCGACTCGTGACCCGCACCGCACTTCACACGAGACATAATGTTGCAGTTGCGGGCCGCGTGCCGCTGACACCGGTAACACTGAGATAGCTGAGGTATCTATTCTGTACCTCAGCCATCTTTGTGTTTGGCCTGAAACCTACGATATAAATGGGGCGCACTTCCTCGAGACTGTACGGGATAGACCTGACACGCGTGATCGGCACCCTGGCGTACTGGCTGTGGGCGATCTCGTCGATCAACTCCCTGTCGGTGATGCCCGGCGGGAGTCCCTTCAGGATTACGTTCAACTCCTTCTGGCCGTGCGGAATGAACGTGTGGTACTCTGCCTTTCCCTTCTGCAGGATGCACAGTATATTATTATACACGGCCATGTTGTCGGAGATGATGGTCTGACCGGTGAGGGTGGTCTTCAGATGGTAAGACCCCTGAATCTTGGACTTTGCGAGCATGCTGTTCGCTATGAAGCCGATGTGGCGGTCGAAGACGTGGTGAAGAATAATGGGCGATATGCGCTCTTTGGTGGCCGCGGTCGCGGCCTCGAGGACGGGCTCGGAGTTGGCGAGCGGCGCGAACGAGTTGGAGATGACGGTGACCGTGGACTTGGCCCTCCTGCGGACTTTGGCCGGCGAGTCTGGATTGCTCGAACGGCGCGACATCTTGCGTTGCTCCATCCACGAGTAGTCACCATCGCAGGCCAGCGACGGGACGGGTACGCCCGAGGGGTCGGGGCCGGAAGGCGCGGCCGGAAAGGACGCCGGGACGACTCCCGACGTCGAGGCCCGAACAGACGGCCCTGCGGTAGCGGAGCCGGACACTGGCACAACAGAGGTCATTAGCGCCCGAACACAAATTATAAATTAAAAACACACCCCGTTTGCGCACTTGCATTCGAATCACCCATAATTCGAAACGCTAATGTATGTGTGCCAAACGCTTAAGAATATTTCATTAAAACAATATTTCGCTCAATGAGAGATAAAGATAAAACAAAACACATGGAATGAACTGGACTGTAAAAATACCTAATCTTGATTCGACAATACGCATAAATATAATAAAAGAGATGAACTCTTGAGGGCAGTAAGACATTTAAAATACTGTGATCTGATATTAGGATTCACAGGTTTTTTTTTGTGTAAAACACTTTAAAATAAGCCCAATGGCTTGACGTGTATGACGACACGACATGTTAAAATATATCAAGATTAGGAAGAACACTAAATCATGCTAAAAAGTCCAGTTTGCTTTACGAAAGTTAAAATGCGATCTGCAGCGTCGTTGTCGTCCCCTAAAATTATGGAGATGTCCCCCGACAAACCCAGACGATTCCTAATCCCCGCATAACGATCGCATCGTGTTAAAAGGTGTGACACCGTCAGAGCAGTGTCATACGTGTCCCACATCGGCTGGCCTTCCTTTTTCAGGATAAAAGAGTGAGTTAGTCTGGTGTGCCCTGTGCGAAGCCTCGTGAGAACGACTTGTTCTCTTCGGTTCGGTCGGACGGACGTCTTCCAGACACGTACCGAGTCCTTGAGGCTTCGTAACTTGTTAGCGGTTACCGCCACCCAGTCCCGCTGCCAAGCGTCGACGACATGACGCTTGAAATGCTGTTTCAAGTCGTTGACTTGAACAGCTGGAACGTCCGTGAGGGCAAGATTGGACGCGTGACGGGCCGCTGCATTAAACCGTGCGGTAAATCTCTCGTTGTCTGCCACGCCAGCGTAGCCGGGCACCCAGCAAAGACGATAGATTTACCGCACGAGACGATACCAGTCAAGCACTTGTGTATCTCTTGAACGAGATTATTCATCGGATACATTCTGCGGATGGCAGAAATTGCAGATTGTGAGTCAGAACAGATGAGGTGCCTCGAGTGAGCAGAAGAAGCAACGAAAAGCAGAGCTCGTAGCAAAAAGCAGATGGCGTAGAGCTCCGCTGTAAATACGCTCGCTATCGGCGACAGTCGCCACTCGTGTATCTCATTCTCACATACAAACGCACATCCCACTGCGTCCCCAGATCGGGACCCATCAGTGAAGATGTGCTTGTATCCGGGATACATAGAGTATAATTCAAAGAAGCGTTGCTGGTACACCCCTGGACAGGTGTCTGACTTATGGAGAAGTGTCAGATCGTCACGGTAACACGTCTGAGGAACTAGCCACGGAGATGGTAACAAAGAATGTTTAAAATTTGAAACTCTCGGGATAACAAGTCTCAATTCGGAAAAGATATCTTTTGCTCTGAGGCAAAGAGACTTGGTCGGTCGTATTCGGGATTCGTACAAACGTCTTCGGGGACAATCGAAGACGGGACTGTGGGTTATATGTTGGCGCTTACCGCTCATACCGGCAACGTAGCTCAAGATGAGCTGCCGGCGGCGGACGCTGAGAGGCGGTTTGCCAGCTTCAGCACAGATGCTTGGGATCGGGCTGATGCGGAACGCATCGGTAGCCAGGCGGATCCCTGCGTGATGTACGCTGTCGAGCGTGGAAATATACGAATCCCGGGCAGAAGAATAGACGATACTCCCGTAATCGAGTTTCGATCTAACTAATGACCTGTACAGAGTGAGAAGGACAGTGCGTTCTTGCATTTGATCTTCAAATCGGCGAGATGCTATTTCCATGTCAATTTTTGATCGAACGTTAACCCTAGGAAACGGGCTGTTTCCTTGAAAACAAGTCGAGTGTCCCCAAGGAATAGATTTGGATCAGGTTGAAGACTGCGAAACTTGTGGAAATGCACACACGTGGCCTTTTGTGTGCTAAACTTGAACCCGTTCTCTGTCGTCCAAGAGAGAAGGCGGTTGATGGAGAGCTGCAGCTGCCTCTCGGCTCTGACAATGCAGCTGGACCGACTGTAAATTGCCAGGTCATCCACGTACAGGCTAGCCTGTACGGGTGCACGGATGTTCTGTGCTATTCCATTAATCGCCACTGCAAACAGAGTTACACTCAATATAGAGCCCTGTGGGACACCGTTCTCCTGGGTGTGTGCGCAGGAGAAGGTGCTACCAACACGGACTCTGATCGTTCAATCCAACATGAAATTCTCCACGAACTGCGGTAGGTTACCTCGCAGCCCCCAATCGTGGAGTGTCTTCAAAATTCCGAACTTCGCAGTTCAAGTCAAAATCGTCACCACGAAAAGGAACCCACTTCGACCGGAGTGCGCGAGGTATTCCGCCAGATTGGGAAGGCGTACGTGAAGAACGGTCTGATCGCCATGTTGTAGGTCGCCACCTTGTTGGCGCGCGACAGACCGCTCCTCTGGCCAACAGAGAGTAGAGCTCGTCCAGGGCACAGTACGTCTTCCTGCGTACGCACGCGACGTGCGTGTTGTAGCGGAAGCGCGTGTCCATGTGCATGCCGAGGTACCTGACGGAATCCTTCCAGATCACGTCGGCGCCGTCGATGGTGAGGCGCCGTGGATGATTACGCTTCACGCGCGAAAAGACGATTCCCTCCGTGTTGGTAGCATTTATCTTCATCCGCCACTTGGCGAAGAAGCCGGACACCTCGTCGAGGGCGTCCTGAAGTCTATAGAGCGAGTCATCCAGCGATCTGGTGTTCGCGAAGATGGCGGTTTCGTCGGCGTAGATGGCCAGCTCGGCGCCTCTCGAGCGCGGCATATCATTGACGTAGTAGCTGGAGAGCATTTACCCGAGGATGGATCCCTGCGGGACTCCGCGACAGTTGATCTGACCGTGGAGAGTTGCCCGTTCACCTCGACACGGAACTAGCGGCCTCTGAGGTAATAATCCACGAATTTGACAAGATACGCACCCCGTATCAGCTTGCCCCGTAGCAACTTGTAGACGAGGCCGTCGTGCCAGACCGTGTCGAAGGCCTTCTTGATATCGAGGAGCACCATCGCCGTGCAGCGCTTGTTTCCGCTCCGCTCGGTGGCGTTGTGAGCGATTCTGGCCAGCTGGTGGACGGTCGAGTGCCCGCGCCTGAAGCAGATTTGCTCGTGCCGGATGTTATTGGCCGCCAGGTCGTGTTGTTGGAGATCCTGGTGAGAATCAACTTCTCGAACAATTTGCTGAGCGACGTCAGCAGGGGGCTGATGGGGCGATAGCTGGCCGCTAGGTCCGCCTTCTTTCCAGCCTTCTTGATGGTCAGAATCCTCGCCTGTTTCCACAGAGGTGGAAAGTGCTGGAGGCGCGTCGCCGTTGACGATATTCGTCAGGGCGGCGATCGGCTTGCGAGGGAGGTACTTTAACACTCTGTTCTGGATCTAGTCGTCACCCGGAGCCTTCAGCGGCTTCGATGCCCAGACGACAGCGTCCACCTCACGAGGCGACGCCTAGAGAATGCCTTCGGGGCCGACGACCACACGGTCGCGCTACCGGCGGACTCTCGCCGATGTCGAGAGCGAACTCGGGGTCGCCGATGTGTTCGGCTATGCGATGCGCGCTCTCGAAGTGATGTGCCAACAGTTCGGCTTTGTCGCCGTATCGGTACTCCCCGTCGGTGCCCATGATGGGCGGTAGGTGAGTGCGGGCCTTGGCCCGTATGGCTCTCACAATCCTCCACGCGTCGTTCATATTATTCTCCTCAGGGATGCGGGCCAGCTTGCTCCTCCAGATATCGTTACGTATGCATTCGACCTCCTTCTTGATCCGCTCGGAGAGACGATTGCGGATCAGCCGCTACTTGTCTCTCCGAGCACGCTGCCAGAGCCTACGCGCCAAGTTGCGCGTCGCGATCATATCTTTGACGTCCTCGTCGAGGGTCACCTTGTTCGGCTGGTGCCTCTTTCGCGGTACGTTTGCGTCCATAGCTTCACGGACGCGCGCCGTGAGCTCGTCAGCCCGGGTCTCCAGATCATCGGCGGAGTCGATGCGATGATCGGCCCAGACCGATTCGTTCAGTTGGTTCTTGAACGCCGGCCAGTCAGCTCCCGCGTATTCGCGATGCGTTCGGTCGCGTCTCGCAGATGAGATCGCGAGGCGCGCGACTACCGGGTTGTGGTCAGAGCTGAGCTCTGGCAGTGCCGTGATGTCATCGACACCGACGTTCTTGCTGACGAGGACGTCCAGAACGGACGGGCGACAGTTTTGCCTGAAGTACGTAGGTTCTTCAGGGCGTAAACGACGTGCTCGCGTCGTTCCGCGTAGTCGTACAGGGCCCTCTCTGCAGTATCACACTGGTGGCAGTTCCAGAGCCTGTGCTTTGCGTTGAAATCACCGCCGAAGATGACTGTTGCCCGGGCCGAGGACCCTGGTCGACGACATCGAGCCTGTCCTTCGGGCTGCGATAAGCCACAGCCACGACAAGCTTCGCGGGGTCCCGACCACCACTGAGATGACTTGCAGTGACGTCAGATTGTCGACGTAGACCTCATGCTGGACGAGATCGGCATTGACGTATATCGAGACGCCGCCTCCGCGACCGTCGGGTTTCGGACGGTGATACGCTCTGTAACCTGCGATGCCCTTGTACCTGTTGTCCTTAAAGGACGTTTCAGTAACAAGAGCGACGTCTATCCGGTGCTGCTGCAGGAAGGCTCCCAACTCGTCGATCCTCGTGTACAAGGTGCTGGCGTTCCCTAACGCGACACGCAATTGGCGTCGACTTAGATCGTATCTAATCATCTAAGCGCTGGAGGAATCGGCGGACGATCTGAAATTTCTCGCTCTTCAGTGTCGCTGCGGCCAAGTCATCGCGCAGCTGGAGGGCGATTGCGACAAGGTTGTCAAAATCGCATACGTCATCGATTTCGTCGAAGATCGCCTTTAAGGTATGCGCCTTATCTTCGGGCGACTTTGCGGTCGGATACGCCCTAGCGCCGCCAGCAGTGATGTCAATGACGCCGATGGTCCCGACACGAGGCCGGGGGCTCTGTTGCTCCACGAGTTGGAAGCAGGCTTCGGGGCGTCCACATACCTGTTCCGCATCGCGGGAAGTATCCGCCGTTGAACTGCGCAGAAGGCTGCTGCCTCTTCAGCGTCTTTTCACGCTAGGCGATTTTGTGCTCCTGCTCGCGCACATGAGCGGGGCAGTCACGATAGTTGGCTGGATGAGGGCCTCCGCAGTTGACGCACTTGGTCGGCTTATCCTTCTTAAGCGGGGACTGCTTCGCGTCATGCTCGTCGCCGCAGATCAAGCAACGCATGACAATGTTGCAGTTACGGGCGGCGTGCCCGAAGTGCTGGCATCGGAAGCACTGCGTAATCGCGTTCTTAGACTTGTAAGCCTCCCAGTGCGCGCGTGTCGAGAACAGGTACGGGACCTTCAGTGCGTCGGCGAGTTTGGTACCGGCGGCAAAACCTACAATGTATATAGGACCGAGGTCCTTACGGCCGTACGGAATGGACCTCACCCGGGTCACAGTCAGCTTGAAGAAAGCGATCTCATCGAGCAGTTCCTGGTCAGTGATGCCCGGAGGCAGACCCTTGAGTATGATGTTAACCTCCTTCTCGGAGGTCGGGGTGTAAGTATGGAATTCCGTATTTCTTTTCTTGAAAATCTGAAGGACCTCATGGTAGATCGGCATAGTGTCGGAGTTGATCATCAACCCGCTCCGGACGTACTTTATATTCACTGTGCCCGCGTGCCCGGCCTTCTTGACGTACTCCTTCAGGTTCGAAACGAACGTCCTGTAGGACTCCACTATGTGGTGGAGGATGATCGGCGGAATCTTCTCCTTCACTAGAGTCTCGGCCGCAGCGATGACGGCATCGGCGTTCACGAGAGGGCGACCTTATTCGCCACCCTGGTGACGCCCTCGGTAGTAACCTTCTTCCTGCTTACGGGCAACTTCTCGCCGGGTCTCCTCGCCCGCTTGCGGGCGACAGGCCACCACGATAGATCCTCTGCATCGTCATCGGGCGCTGGCGCGACGACGACCTGGACCGGCTGCTCGACGGCTGCGGGGCCGACCCTCGCCTGCAACTGCACGACCGACTCTGCGACCTGGATCGGTTGATCGGCCTCGACCGCGAGCACATGATGAGGAGCTCACTAGCGACAGGACCGTTCTGTACGGAGCAACACTCGCTGTTTAAACGTGTGTTTCAGCTTCCCTGACGGTATGATCTGGGAGGGGTAGGGTAAGGGAGGAGTGGGTGGAGTGGTGTTTTGCCTGGGATTTTTACTTTCTTTTTCTTTCTTTTGGGTTTGTTTTTTACTTTCTTTTCTTCTAACGATCGATATCCAGGTTTTTGGAACTTTTCCTGGATTTGAGCACGAACTGCGAGATTGTTTATTGAGCCACATGCAGATAATCCATAATTATACGCCGACAGAGGCTGTTCTTGGGGCGAGCCTCGCCCCTAGGAACGGTCCAATACTCCAATACAAATTCTTCAATTTCTCATGGGCCGATCTAAAACACCGCAAATTCGTCAAAAATTCGTGACGGTACGATCTTGTTGGCATCATACCTGAAGGGGCGGTTTTTATGTGGGCGTGGACGGAGAGCGGTCTAACATCAGAACGATAGCGATCAGTGTCTCGTGTGGGAGTATGAATATGTGCATTTTAGCGTAGATTAAGGCTCTGTTCTGTCCTGTCCTCGCTTCTGTAACATTATTTCCTGTTCGTCTGTATCCCCCGCCGTACTCTGTTTCCCTTCTCTGCTTTCTATGTTCTAGGGTGGCTATTGCTAGTTCGTAAGTTGTGTTCTAGTGACGTTATCAGTGTCTCTGTGCTGCGCCTAGTGACTGTGTTCGTTTGTGTTTCGACTCGCGCTGTGGGTGCCCACCCGGCGTGAGCCAGTGAGTGCGATGGACGCTATTAGCCACCGCCCCCGCGTCCAGTGCCATGGATGTGTGGGGATGACCATACGGGCCGTTCAGTCAGTGCTGTTCAAGTGTCCGGCTCCGCTTCTGCAGGGCCGTCCGTTCGGGCCTCGTCGTCGGGCGTCGTCGGC